>DWLO01001053.1:0-16402 GCA_018245335.1 Dalla quadristriga
CACCCCCTAATCGAAATTTTCAAAAAATATTAAATGTACAGAATAAGTGCCCTTTGAGTTTTATTATAGTATAGATAGAAGACAAACAAACACTTTATTTGTTACAACAACACGCAGCATTTACAGGATAATAAAGATAATTTAAGACTAATTCAATAAACTATCCTAAATAACATAACTTAATTAAAGTAATTTAACTATTTTGTGTACTTGTAAAATGCTTTTTGGTGGTTTTAAAATAAGACAATAAATAAATGAATAACATAATATGTAATCTTATTTTAAATTAAAATTCTTGAATTCTTGAACTGTGTCACGTACTATACTTACAATACTATTATTGCAGAACTATTAAATAACTAAATACTTTTCTACTGTCATCATCAATAAAGTTGCGATAAATATTGATCTTTGGAGGCTTGTAACTTCAATACTAATATCTTTTTTTTCAGCTATGCTATACATTATTAATATATTTTTTTGTTTTTTCCTTACATCCAGTCCTCTGGAAACAACCCTGCACAACTTGATGTACGCCAGCCGGGCCAAGCAGGTGTCGATCGAGGGCGGGTCGGTGAACTCCGTGCTGCTCGACACCGCGCCGCAGGAGATATACCAGAGGCGAGTTGTTTCTGTTACTTTTTTGTGTGCGATAGATGCCTAGCGACGAGATTATTTCGGTCCGAGAGTGGACGGTGGGACTACACGCCCATTTGCTATTCTCATAAAAAACCCTATTCCTTAATGTTTAACAAAATTTTTGGCCTCATAATGCGTCTAACAGCGGTTCGGCAGCGGTTCTCGCGTCGTTGTTAAATGTATTTTTGTAGGAAAAGTAGAACACGTGACCAGATCTTTTACAATAAAGAATCCTAATTCTGATTTTTAAATAACCCTGCAGCCTTGCTATGCCTTTGTTACTAATGTTCCGTATTGCATAAATTGGTAATCTGTATTTTTTACTACTTAGATTGTTGGTAGCCGGTGACATCGGGCAAAACGAAGCGGGCAGCAGGCTGACGCTGCGCCACACGACACTGATGCCAAACATACCCTGCCTACCGGCCATGATCTCTCTGCTGTTTTGTCCTCAGTAAGTACGCTCCACTAATGGATAAAGAATAAGACTAGAACCACCATTTTCTAATCTGTGCTAGAAAGTTCATTTTCCATCAAAAGACTTTTGAATTTAAAAAAAATTACGTTCTTTACAACACCCTATCTTAATAACAAAGACTACTTAAACAATATATCAATAAAAATATGTAAGGTATGATTATGGCTAGATAGGGTTTAAGGATTATGTTCGAAGACTATTTGGTCCACTGAACTGGACGTCCCACCTTAAATTCATACAATTCGACACTAGTTACCACTTGCAAACGCCCTCCTTGAAGTGAACACTGCATGCACAATCAAAAAACTATATACTGTAAAGGAAAAAATCAATTATGTAACAATGAAATGAATATGAGGGTGAGGTTAATGAAAGTTATCTACTTTATTAAATTAAAATATCAAATTTATTGACATCAATTAATAACAGTACACGCTAAACCCACCGTAAATACATTTTCTGTGTCGGGGCTACTGGAATAAATTTCATATAAAATAAGTAGTAGCCTTGTAGCATTTTCTACCAAAGCTATTTTTGTTTGTTTTATCCCATTTAAATTGTGTAGATAAATGATTAAATAAATGAATATGTTATGGATGTCCCCGTAGAGCGGAGCTTCGGCGGCACCCGGACGGGACGCGCTACGTGAGCGTGCTGTGCGGGCTGGGCTCGAGCGACGACGGCGCGCCGCGCTTCCCCGAGCACGACCTGCTCGTCGACATCGACGCGGACCTCAACGTCGACGACATGAGCCTGGTTATTATTCATATTATACTACTACGGCCTAACCGTTCTCGTCCTGAGAGGAGACCCGTGCTCAGACACTTGGGCCGGTGATTGGATGTGATGAATGAATCCCACCGATAAAAAGATAAAAGTAGGCGATAAAAAGTAGCCGATAGAACAAAGACGGACAAACCAACAAACAGATAATATTAGAAAGATAATAAAAGATAAAGATAATGATAACATACTTTGGATGTCGACAGATAAACCACATCAGGTACCTGATGGATTGCATGATGGACAACGCCGAGGACACGACCGCCGAGGAAAAGATGCGCGACAGCGTGCCCAAGATAATTCGCAAGGACCTCATGCAGTAAGCGATTACATTATAACTTTTTCACATTGCACAATCATATGCTTGTCTACACTCACTGAACTTCCTACATCCGGCTCGAAGGACCAATAAGTGTAGAAATCATGTGACATCGCACAACTCGCAGGTTGCTCCTGAAGCGTCGCAAGCACCGTGAGCCGGAGACGGTGCTGAACGCTTGGGAGTGGCGCTCCGTGCCCGAGGATGAGACGTTGGAGATCACGGTGCCAGACATGGTGGACCGCGCGGTGGTGTACCCGCTGCACGCGCCGCTCGAGCTGCGCCCCGTGCCGCGAGACCACTTGCTCGCGCTCAAGCGCGACAACGACGAGCTCAAGATGATGGTCGGCAGGTAATATCCGGGGAAGAGACGCCGGAGATGATAATAAACTACGATTTATTGCCTTATATCAAGTTGTGAGTTGTGAGTTTTATGTGATTTATTTGTGTATTAAAAACATTTTCCATTCCAGAACATCGACATCATCGAACGTGCAGCGCTCGTGCAAGCTGTGCGGCACGGCGCCGATGCCCACCAACACGCTACGTATCCACCTCTACTCCAACACGCATAAGGAGAAAGAAGAGGACTTGCGCATATTCCAGTCCTAAGCTGAACCTAAGACACCAAACTTTACAAAAACTAAACATCAAACGCTCTTTTACGCGCACTGAATGTAACAAGTTTGTGTTGATTGCCATCAATAGTCCTAAATGTTAAATTAAATATGTCATACTTACTGACATTTGATAATCACAGCTTACTCTATGACATCGTCCACGGCATAGGCGGCGTCAAACTTTATATCTCATCGTATTTCAGATCTATAGTATAGAAAAATATAAACCTTTCTCAAGTAGTAACCATCTTACATATCGCGATATATTTGTGTCAGTTGCGGTTGTTATTAAAATTTAATATAATATATAGTTATATAAACACATAGTAGTCATGGGGCGTTTAGGACTTTTCTATATGTAAAACTCAATATAATCTCAATGTTTTCAATATATATAACTAAAAAAATGTCTGATATGTATTATTATAAGCCAAATTATACTTTATTTCCTATGTTATATTTCACTTGTAATTTTAGTTATATTGCGATTATATAAAACATATTCGTATGTTGATTTCTGACTTATAGAGTGTAAGATAGTACCTATAACTATTGTGATTTTTAGGTTAAAATTTGATTTTTCCGATGGTTTTATTATCTTCGAAATATATTCCAAAAACAAATAAGTTTTATATTTGTTTTCTACGTAAACCCGGGTCAAGTACAGCGATGCAGTACTGCAGCAAGCTTCTACGCGATTCGGTGCTATCATTCCCGCCCGTGGGCCATCTGGGTTGGGAGTCGAGCTTAGTTGACTTAATATTAAGTTACCTTATAATTAAGATTCTAATAAATGAAGAAAGATTTTTCATTCAAGTTGTGAAATAGCGTATTGCTGTTTGGGCTGTCGCCCAGAGTAACTCTTAAGATGCCAATACCCCAAAGCTACGAGTATAAGTAGGTTTAAGTGCAATTTGAGCACCCAGGTTTTTTGATTCGACCCTGGCTTTTTAGGCCCGTAGCAGTCATGGCAGCTGGCCAGTATTGTATCTCTCTGAAACATGAAACTCATCTTTTGGACCTTGCAACTTTTTTGACTTTCCCTCTTACTAGTTGTTAAAAAATGTTTCGTAGAATTTAAAAATAATAAATATTGATGTGTAAAACTATCTTTTAATTCTACCTACCGTTACTGCTTTTATTAGTTTAATAATTGCGTTCTACAAAGACATTCTTAGATGTGTTTAGAAATAACAATGCTTGACCTATAATTAAAAAGAAATATAGTAACCTATCAATTTTACATGGGTGATGGTGCTAAATTATATGGTTATTTTGGAAACAAAAATTTTTTTTTTAAATAATATATATAGCGATACCACTGATATAGCTAGAATATTTGCGGCAGTTAAAACAAGGCCCCGATTTTGCTATTTTCATCGCGTCGGCATCATTGTAGAATAGTCATTAGGACCTTCCCCAAATTAAGCTACTTAAAGCTACTTTAAATAAAACGGGCTAACCTAACCCAACCTTGTTTCTACAAATTTGTTTGTACAGTTCAATTTAGTTTGCATCGTTATTATAATCGTACCCTTATAAATAGTCTCTTTTACATTCAAGTCATGGTCCAGCGATCGTCGGCATATTATCATGTGGGCTAAGAATATTTATTCTTAGCATGTAGGTAGCTCACGTATCACCCAGGCACCAACATGTGAGTTGGACACATCTACTCCACATAGAGCACCTATTGTTTTCTTGTGCACCATACCTTTTTATGTTTTCGACAATTCCTCGCCTTAAGGTTGTCTGGAAGAAATCGCTACTTAGCGGTACTAATAAATCTATCGTAAGCTTTTTTGTTGTAATAGGTACTTGTATATTTATTATGGTTCAATAAATAGTGTAATTATAGTAATAATATTTAGTTTGTGAACAGTATAACTTATCGCAAGTACAACTAGCGCGGGTTCTTTGCGACTGAAAATAAAACGGCTAAATCAGGTAGTTATTTGATCAACTGGTCAAACAGGTTTTCTAAGGTATATAGTTTGTCAGTCAGTGACCGGCTGTCAAGAAGGAAGATGCTTATTTGAATAACTGTATGAAAAATCATGTGGAAGACACCGGAAGATTTGGATCTTTTGTTTTTGTGAGTATAATACTTAAAGTACTTGTTGTAACTTTATTTAAGTAACTATCCGTCGATTGGAATGCGTTAATAACTGTAGTAATTTTTGATTTGAAGCAGGGTCAATAATTAAGCCCTTGCAAGTTTAATGCTGCATTTACTTTACTTATTTATCTAACTACTTGTTACAAAGCAGCAGGATCATAAGTAAATTATTTAGTAGTAGGTATTTTAATTAAAATTTCCTAATATGAAAGTCTTAAGTTATCTATGACTTACCTACCTCAGATTTTTTTAAATTCTTAATTAAATATCTACCTACTTATTCTTATTTTACAAAAGTATTAACATATACTTACCTAAATATACATTAATTTTATTATTTATTTATTGAATTGTATTTGTTTAAATTTTATTAAGTGTTATTATCAATAATATCATTACGCACCTACAATATATTATGGGTGAACTCTAGTTATTTATAAATAAACCTTGTAGGCCTATAATGCTAACAGTCACACGTTTTGGTACTAACAGTAAGTAAGTACTTACATCAAATATTTTTTCTATTTATAGTCAGTTTGTAAAAAATTCTAGCGGCCACTGTCAATGGTTCCGCTAGAACACTGGCAACTGCCTATCAGACAGCGGCAGATGTCTTCGAAAAGTCCTTGGTGTATGCCTAGAATTCGAACTTTTGGGGTCGTACCTAGTCAATGCAGTCAGTCATAATCAAGACATAAATACACAAATAGGGGCAAAATAAAATTTGACAAGCAAGTATCATTAAGATAATGCGTGTCTGCATATTAATGCGCTTGTCCACCAATATCGTCACCGAGATCGAGATAACGAAGCCGAAGTAGCCTTGGTACGAGTACATACATTAACTATGGCAGCTTGTCCATCGCACGGCTGTCATCCGCGCACCGTCATCATGGCCACCGAGATTGTTTGTGCTAGCAGTCGGTAGGTACCTACAAAACGCATACGTGTTTGTCCACTGCGCCGAGATTGCAAGTGCATGGAATATTCTCTGGAGTTCGGCGCGGTGGACAAACGACGCCGCCGTCATGTCGTCGTTCCGAACTCGTCCGAAATATACTCGTCCCTCTGTGACGGTTTTCTTCGACCCAAGCTCTTATGCCTCGTTATCGGGCCGGAATACTGTACCTACGTAAAATAAAAGAACATACAAGCTATTTGTCTTTAGGTAAAAACTTGACTTATAGTTAAAAACTGTTAGTGTTAAAAACTTAACACTTATAGTTAGGAATTACTCTGTAGTAATTCCTAACTATAAGTCAAGTTTTTAACAGTCCTAACAGTAGGAGCCTGCCGAACATTCCTTCTAATGTAACTGGATAGTTTTTTTTATTAAATGTGGTTATGTGAGTGGACTCATCGGTATTTATTATCTAATACAATTAACCATAAAGTTGCTGAGGATTTTCTTGAGTTATTGTTCTATTCGTCCTTACGAGATATACCGTTGCCAAGATAACATGTTCCTTTCTCTTAGGAAATTTATTTTTATTTCAACTCGTCAATTTTCAGAAGAATGTAGAAGGTAAGATTACTTAATTAATACGCACTTACATAGGTAATGCTGAGAAAGCTAAGTTGCTGTTTTCGAACGAATTACTGACTGATTGTGAGTACTTATAGTATAGTAAGTATATAGTTGTGGGTAACTCACAAGTACCTACTAAAATTCAGGGTGCAAATTCGTAAACATGAGTGGTTGTTTGTTAGTATTGAAGTTTATCTGGGGTCACGTCTCATGATTCGTGATCAGTAGTAGAAAACGATTTCAGTGGGCTTCAGATCTGCTGAGTGAAAAGTCGATCCAGTCAAAATGGTGGCGGAGAAAATATCGGGATTAGAAATTGCTCGGTACTTACCTAATTATTATTTTTGTTTTTGTTCTCTAACTTTCTTATCTTGTTTGTGACTTTTTGTGATATTGTTAATGTTAATAAAAACCTGTTAATTAAAAGTAAGTATAAAGTTCTTTTGTATGGCACCGGGACCTCCTACAGTGCCCTCGCACTTCTCTCCTCCGGAATGTTCGTAAAAGTTAGGACAGGTTCTGTTCAGATGACCGGCTGAAGCTTTTTGTGTTTTGAAAACTTGAGAATTTACTGCAGCTTGTGCTTATTCGTGTTGTTAACAATCGATTTGATTAGGTATGTCTCAAGTACGAAGAGTGGCTTTGAGGGAATGCTTATGAAGTTGACCTTCAAAAGCTGATAGAAAGAAAATGAGCGCCTACTTATGTAGAATTTTGTGTTCGTTTGTCTATTGATCAGCTTGTATTTGCATATTTGTATAAAAAGCCGACCCGGGGCTGACGATCTCCAGCTTAAAAGACGCCGATCGAGTAAAAAAGTTTTAAGTTTGCCCTTTGTATTGTGTCGTCTGTGTATATTATTGCTGTTGCTGTAATTACTTCGTGTGTACAATAAAGAGTATTCTTTCTATCTATCTATATATAAGGACAGAACATAATAAGGCTTCCTTAATTTGACGCCTTCGAAACTTTGCTTGCCTAAGTAGCCTATATAGAAAATCCGCCAATGATAAAAATCTTTTATCAGATCCATCGAGAATGATCTCCGCAAGCAAGTGGCTGAGCTGCGCGGCGTGTCGGCCAGCTTCCGGCCGCGGCTGGCGATCGTGCAAGTGGGCGGGCGCGAAGACTCCAACGTCTACATCCGCATGAAACTGCGCGCCGCCGAAAACATCGGCATCCTGGCAGAGCACTTACGCCTGCCGCGGGACTGCACGCAGACGGAGGTAGGCACCAGACTAATATCACAATCGCTGGTTCGACAGACAAGCTTGCATGTTCAAAGCTTCTGGTGCACTTCAGGTGTTGGGTTGGTATACCTTCTCAGTTGGTAAAAACATGAATGACATCGGCAGCATAGATATTATGTAATCATCGATTTTGCTCGTCGTCTGCCCTGGTTCAAATAACTGCACAGCCTCTGCAGCACAGGTCTACTCACTGGTACCACCAGGTGGTAGAACCTGTATCCAGTTCGCACGGGGCGGTACCACGACCACGCCCATTTCTGCCTTGGAATAATAGTTTCTCAACAATTTTGTGTTCCGATCCGAAAGGCCAAATGGATATTTACATGAATAAAGTACCAAGTGAACATGTCGTATCTATCCACTGCTGCCTCTGGAAACCTACTTGAAAATAGATCCAAAGGATCCGTCGTATCATTTGTAAGCCTAAGTAAATAAATAGGTAATTGATTAGGTACCTACTTAGTATTAATTATTTGGTTTTGTCTATCGTCATTAAGAAGTAGGTACGGTCGGATAAAACAAGAGATTCTATGCTCTTGACCTTTACTGATAAGATGCAGCTCGCGTCAACGATTTTAACTGTTTACAGTAAGTAGATAAAATATTTGTTGTGATGTAATGATGCAATACTATAATCATACAAGTAAATCATCCAATTATGGAAACGTAATTATATCCACACTTTACAAGGTGAATCGATGAGAAATTAAACTTAATCAATAATCCGAGGGAATGTAGGTAGAAGTGAAATGACAAGGATCAACGTTCCATCGTCATGTCTCGGTACCTCCGTACCTACAAAATGAGGACCTTGTTATTTTGCGAAATAATGTATTCTGAGTACGATTGAGATTACAGAAAAATCATGCATTGCCATGCAGATAATAATATCTACCTATAAGCCAGAGGCCTGGCCGGGCCAGCCCAGTGATGTACATTGGGCTTACCTTGAAAGTACGTACAGCCAGCTACAATAACTTTTCCATACCTAAGTATTGCATTTCAGCTCCTGGCAAAGTTGTCCAATTTGAACGAGTCCCCGGCGGTGCACGGCATCATAGTGCAGATGCCGCTGGACTCTGCGCACACCATCGACGCCCATCTCGTCACGGACGCAGTCTCCTGCGACAAAGATGTTGACGGGTTAGTTGCAAATGGGAAGGATCCATCCATCCGTTGATAATAGTCCTTCCCTCATATCCATCAGCTGATAAACAACAAATAAAAATATTCAATGCCCACCCTTTCGCGGTCCACTGTTGGTACCTATTCTGCCATGGCTTCGATCGCGGCAAACCGGTACAATTGACTGCACGGAAGTGCTCATGAAATTTTAAAATAAATTTTGAAATTTTCATGAATTGTGTAAATTCATACTAATTTATTAACCTTATTCCCTCACCCAAGCTTGAACACCATAAACGAGGGTCGCGTGTCCCTGGGCGACATGTCAGGGTTTGTGCCGTGCACGCCCGCCGGTTGCGTGGAGCTCATCAAGGCGACGGGCGTATCCATCGCGGGAAAGAATGCCGTGGTGCTCGGCCGCAGCCGCATCGTGGGCACGCCCGTCGCGGAGCTGCTCAAGTGGGAGGACGCAACCGTCACCGTGTGCCATTCGAAGACGAAGAACTTAAGTGAGATCGTAAGTTTTGTTTTACTAACAACTAAACTTACTTACCTTCTTAGCTTTACTAGCTTAATTTTAGTTTTAACTACTTTAAAAAAAGCCAGGTGAGGTATTGTTTGTGTGATTTTAGGCTGTAGAACCTGGCAACTGGGGACACATTCCTC
Organism: Dalla quadristriga; assembly: GCA_018245335.1. Classification (NCBI taxonomy): domain Eukaryota; kingdom Metazoa; phylum Arthropoda; class Insecta; order Lepidoptera; family Hesperiidae; genus Dalla; species Dalla quadristriga. The sequence continues at coordinate 9,528 of DWLO01001053.1, forward strand.
ACACTAGTTACCAGTGATGCTGATTTTGCGTTTCGGTCAAAAAAATGTGGACCACATATTAATCAACGTAAATGATGTCGATATGCACGCGATAAACGTCTAGAAAATTAGATGCAACCACCTTAAAGAGGGTCGCGAGTACTCGTGAGCAAGCCTGAGCACTTTCCACTTGTGATCTGACAAGCATGCCAAACATTTAAAGGTCTATTGGTCACTGAACGGTGAGACACAACCTCATCGCTTGGCGCAGTGTTCAGCTGTGGCATATTAATGAGTCAAAAACCATATTTTTTTAAAGGTAAATTACCAAACGATAATAAATCCAACAGACAAAAACAGCGGACATCTTGGTGGTGGCCATAGGAAGAGCGGAAATGGTGCGCGGCTCGTGGATAAAGCCAGGCGCCGTCGTCATCGACTGTGGCATCAACCCTATCAAAGGTAATTAAACCTAGTAATCGTTTAGTTGAGACGATCTTTGGACTATGTTTTTTAAGAACCAAAGGATAGAGAAGTAATGTTACTATGGAGATAAGCCATCATAGTCTTAACATATTTTTAATTGTACCCTTTAACAACATAATTGGTTTGTTCATTGATTTTTCTTATTGAAGTGAAAATTAAGAAAAAAAACGCATTTTTGTAGAATTTTTATGTATTAAGTACTTTATTATATGTTCGTTTGAAACTCGACTGCATGTAGATAACCGGCATACTTCATATCCATTTAGCAAACAGACTTCGATAGTTTAACGAATCAAGTTAGCCAAAACAAGGGAAGTGGTCTGACAATAAGCCTGACTGCAGACCTATTCCACATCAATTACCTACACCACTACTTAAGTTTAAATGATCTCGCATACTCAGTACCTATATTACTGCAAGTTATCAATAAGATCTGTGGATTTAAGTACTGATTAGATATTTATTATTAGTTTAATATATACTAACCAACAATGAAAGAAAGGATTTGAATAAAACTTGTTTTTAAAAAAATATTGCGTATCTATACTTAAGAATTTGGAATTAATTTGACCAAAACACTTAAATTGAGTTTGATGAACATGAATGTCCGTGATTTCAGTAGTCGCTTTAAATGTTGCGGAATTACTCTCCGTCGGAAACTATGTTTACATAATATCGTTGGAACCAAGCAATCCTAGCAAATTCTGTTGAGTTTACATCCATGTGTATTACCAGGCCGAGGTGGTTAGGGCAGTGGCTAATGAGTTGTAGCCAAATGATAAATTCATTGCGATCTATCAGAAAATTGTGGACTAGCCGTATGTGCACTTTAGAGGTGCACTTTAACACACACACTTCCTTCTAGACGAAACCAAGAGCAGCGGCCAGCGTCTAGTGGGCGATGTGGCATACGCAGAGGCGATCACGGTAGCGGGGCACGTGACGCCGGTGCCGGGCGGCGTGGGGCCCATGACGGTGGCCATGCTCATGCGCAACACCGTGCTGGCCGCGCGCCGCCAGTTCCAGCGGCTGCACGCGCCTTCTTGGCCGCTGCAGCTACTCCGGCTGGCCCCGCTGACGCCCCCACCCAGGTAACATGCACACGTGACGCCGGTGACGGTGGTCATGCTCATGCGCAACACCGTGCTGGCCCTGCTGGCTATCTCCTTCTTGTTAAAGTTTTCGTAATCAAAACAGGTAACGAAAGCCTCTGCGTTAGATAATGTGGAGATGGAATAATTTCGCCGTCTTGTGAAAGTTGGTTTTGGTACTATTTGTAGAGATGGACGTACTACGTATAACATTTGGTATCACGTGTGAAGTTGGTAAAAATATTTTTCGCTTGTCTTTACTGTGGAGTAGGTTCTTTTATGTTTTCCTTTTTAACTCAAATAAGAATCTTGATTGTGTGTTATTAGTCATGCCTCAGTTATTTAATGAAATACATTTATTTCTTATGTTCTTGAATAGTTTAAATATTGTATGATAGTATTTTATAATAATTATGATAATAGAACGGAAAAATTACTAAGGAAAATGCCTTAAATAAAATAACGGCACATCTGTCGTTGGATTTACCTTATCGGAAAATAAACGATATCGTGATTTCCCGTTGTCAATAAAACAGAGAACTTTGTAATGTGACTCGATGCACAACCTAACCTCTACATTGAAACTTACACCTTAAATATATGCACCCAGCACTACTGCCGTGAAGCATTTCCGGTCGAAATTATAATAATGTTTGCAGTCTTATTAAACTTACTATTCGTTCATTTAGTCCTGGAGAGTAAAAGTGCTTCTATGAAGCCCTGTTTGAAGTCCGTGACAGGCGTTTATGGGAAGCGCTTATTTACCCGCGGCTTGTGGTAAATGAATCAATAAAGATAAGTATCCTCGAACTCCATCAGGAGTTATATGGGTGATAGAGCTAAGTGTGACCCCGAGACAGGCATATTTAAGGGCAGGAAGATGATGATGTCAGTTTTAGTTTTTAATTATTTAGTATCTAATTAAGATTTTTACTTCACAGCGACATTGCAATAGCTCGTTCCCAAAAGCCGAAGGACATTAGCCAGCTGGCGTACGAGATAGGGCTCTATCAGGGCGAAGTGTCGCAGTACGGAAACACTAAGGCCAAGATCTCCCTCTCGGTCCTGGACCGCCTCGGCGAGCAGCGCAATGGCAAATACATTGTTGTAGCTGGGTAAGTTTACAAACACTTCGTGTAAAGCAGGATACGTCTTAAAATATATAAAACACAAGTCGAAAATCTGTTAGTTACACCATTTATAACTCAAGACCGGCTGAACCGATTTTAATGATTATTGATTTGTTAAATTTGCCTCGCCTGGAATAGCAGAATAACTATAACTAATAATCATTTGATTAATTAATAAAAAAGTTAGGTTGTTGTTTGTCCCGTATTCGTTCCTAAAGCAATGATCCAATTTCGATGAAACTTTGGTGAGTTGTTATTTTAAGCTGTTAAATTTTAAGCTTAGGTACAGAAGTGGACTGTCTGGGATAAAATAATACAACATGTGTAAAAGTAATATCTTATCATCATAAATTGTGTTTATTTGTTAGCTCTATTTGAATTTTACTACGCAAAGAACGTGCCTTAGTGCCGTGAACTTGGTTGTCGATGATTTTCTACTGATCTACTTAATCGGCACTTAATATCACAAAATGTTCAAATACTTATTTGCAGAATCACCCCGACTCCTCTCGGCGAAGGCAAGAGCACGACTCTGCTGGGGCTGGTGCAGGCGCTGTCTGCTCACCGCGGCTGCAACTCCATAGCGTGCATGCGCCAGCCTAGCCAGGGTCCCACTTTTGGGGTCAAGGGTGGTGCTGCCGGCGGTGGATACTCCCAGGTACTTTTACGCAACTGAGATTTTCTGGATACTTAAGCATCAGCGCTTCTATGAATAATATTATAGCTATTATACTATTATAGCTTGATTAGACAGCGGGCTATCTAGGCTTTACTACTTTAAGGCCTTAAAAGAAGCCTTAGGGGAGCCTAAGAACTTCCGACATACGGGTTAGCCAGTCACTGTTCGGCACTGGAGCAGACTTGTTGCGCTCCAGGTGTAATTCTGCTTCGTGAGGAGAGCCCTCATCCTTGCCCTGCACTGCAATGGGCTGCTGGTGAGATTGTAGGGTATATGTAGCAACATTTGTTTTAATTTCATAGTGTGACAATTTATATCATGTCAGGTTATTCCCATGGAGGACTTCAACCTTCATCTTACGGGTGACATCCACGCTGTGACCGCCGCTAATAACTTATTGGCTGCCCAAATGGACGCTCGTATCTTCCACGAGCTCACACAGAAGGATGGCCCTCTGTATGATCGTTTGGTGCCGAAAATCAAGGGAGTTAGAAAATTCTCTGCCATTCAGCTGAGAAGATTGAAGAGACTGGGCATAAATAAGACAGATCCTGATTCTCTTACTGATGAGGAGAGGGTCAAATTCGCTAGACTAAACATTGACCCAAAGAAAATTATGTGGAACAGGGGTTCGTAGTTTTATCTTGGCTTATTTGTTCTAATACTGATAGTTTCTATAGCTATGATTAACATTGAAAAATAATTGCGCAAATTGAATTTTCAGTCGTGGACTTAAATGATAGGTATCTTCGTAAAATAACAATCGGACAGTCTCCCACTGAGAAAGGCTTCACACGCGAGACTTGCTTCGATATCTCGGTGGCTTCTGAAATTATGGCGATCCTGGCCCTCGGAAATGACGTTGTGGACATCAAGAAAAGACTGGCTAATATGGTCGTCGCTCTGGACAGAAACGGGAACCCTGTTACAGCTGATGATTTGGTAAGCAAAAAATAAATGTTAATCGGAACCCGAGATGCATGGAGTTAGTGCGTAAGTAGTAAAATTTTATACATTTTTTAAGCGCTAATGGCTTAAATTTTTGATCTCCAAGTCGGGATTACAGGTTTCGAATCCATAATATCTTGGACTTTCACAAGTTATGTGTGTTTTAAACAACACTAAATACTACATGGCTTCTTAATAGTGAAAAAAGTCTGCCTGCATTTGGGCGGAACAATGAACCCATTTAATTCCGAGAGGGGACACTTGCAATAACGGTGACGGTGATGTGTTTATGATAATGATGATTGTTTGACATTGAGACGAGAATGTAGTGATGAGAGGCTCAAGACAATCGACAATTACAAGAGTTTCGTACTATTCCAGGGAGTGACAGGAGCACTGATGGTTTTGCTCCGCGATGCGTTCGAGCCGACGCTGATGCAGTCCCTGGAAGGCACTCCCGTTCTCGTGCACACCGGGCCTTTCGCCAACATCGCTCACGGCTGCTCTTCTATCATTGCTGACAAGATAGCCTTGAAGCTCGTCCGAGAGAACGGATACGTCGCTACTGAAGCTGGATTTGGATCTGATATTGGTACTTGATTGGTTTTGCTGATTTGGTTCATAGTTTAAAGCTGTTTATTTTTAAATCGAAAGTATTTACAGTTATGTGAATAGCTTTGGTGTACAATACAGGATTGGTATTTATTAGTTAAAAAATAATTATACCGTTAAAAATATATTCTATCGTCAGTAACGGTTTCAAGTTTCTCGCTTTTTATGCATATACCTTTGTAATGTAAATGATTTTCAATTTAACATACTACATAATTTTATTTGTAGTTATCAGATATCAGATGATGGCGAATTATATAGGTTGCTCATTTTAATACCCGGTTATAAACCCATGCAGTCCCGGTATTTTCTCGTGAAACTTATTATTTTCGGTGCTGTTTACATACCCATATAGGGAACTGTACCACAGTATTAAGAGTGCCATTTCGTACACAGACATTTTAGAGGGTTTAATACTCACAATACAATACAGAACAAATATTTTTTAGTGTGCACCAAAAATAGAAGAAATACTAGTACTTAGAGTAAAAAAAATGAATAGAATTTACACAATAGGCGGTCTTATCGCCATGCATGCAGATACCCTACTAGCTTGTCCTCACCAGGCATGGAGAAGTTTTTCGACATCAAGTGTCGGGCGAGCGGCGACGCGCCGCACTGCGCGGTCATCGTGGGCACGGTGCGCGCGCTCAAGATGCACGGCGGCGGGCCCGCCGTCAGCCCCGGCGCGCCGCTGCACGACGTCTATCTGCAGGTTGGTGTACGAATCTCAGCTTGTATCAAGCTTCTAGACTCCGCCCGTTTAATATTCCCATCTCACAGGCACCATGCATTTTTCCGGGGTAAGAAGTAGCCTTACTCACAGTTTTGCATTTTCAATATTGGGAAGGATTTCCAGGCAATGCTTGTATATTCAAGATATTTACAAAAAAATAAGTTGACTTCTGTTGTAAAAAAATATATATTTTAGAATTTTTGTGTTTATTTGTGTGTGTAAAAAACTACTGGACGGAATCTAACGGCGTTTCATAATACGAAAGCGAATAATCGAAATGATGATAGATTGAATAGAACCGAAGTTACAGCTGCAGGCAATATCTCGTATACTTTAAAATAATTATTATATTTAAACAATTAATTACTTAAACAGAGCTAATTAAAACTATCTATACGTTTCAGGAAAATCTGGAATTACTGAGCAAGGGCTTATGTAACTTAGGAAAACATATTAGCAATGGAACTAAATTCGGAGTGCCAGTCGTTATCGCTATTAACAAACATGGGTAAGCTTAAAAAAAATCAAAAATCTTGCTTTAAAATTCGATACTTGCCTACAATCTTGCTTTAAAATTCGATACTTGCCTACCTAATAAATAATGTATATTTCTCACCATAGCAACGACACTGAAGCAGAGTTAAACTTGGTAAAGAACTTCGCTGAGAAGAATGGGGCATTCAAAGCTGTTATCTGCGACCACTGGGCTAAAGGCGGAGCGGGGGCCTTGGAACTGGCCGATGCGGTCATAGAGGCTTGCGAGGACAAATCCAAATTCGATTACTTGTACCCACTAAACCTGTCCATCCAAGACAAGATTAAGAAGATTGCCGTTGAGATGTACGGCGCGGGAGAAATCGAGTACACAGATGAGGTGCTGCAGAAAATCAGGGAATTTACAGAAAAGGTAATTGTTTTTATTAACGACAAATCAAAATAGTAGTAGCTAATAGCTATAAATACTATCATGACATTTCAAATACCTATATGTGACTCTAGTGTTTTGATTCTCGGTTGGGGCATCAATATATTTGACAGATACATGTTAACCAAGAACAAACATTCCTGTGAGATCATGGTCAGGTGCTTAACTACGCGCTAATATCCCGATGATCTATTCTATGCAGTATTCGAGTATGCCGCCTGTACCTTATGACGAAATAAATAATTTCATTTCATTTCAGTATTTTCAAGAAAAGAGCATGCAGCTCCAC
>DWLO01001054.1:0-16401 GCA_018245335.1 Dalla quadristriga
GTCACATGTGTAAATATTCACTCATTAAAATGAACATAGGTCAAGTAGGTGGATAGATCGTCTCACCTTACTTCTTACTAATATTATAAATGCGAAAATTTGTTTGTTTGTTTGATACGCCTTAAAAGCTAAAACATGGAATCGATATTCATAGAATTTGATAGAGACGTAGTACATAGGATACTTTTGATCCAGAATAAACTTACAGATCTCGAGGGAATGAAAACATCATAAATTGAACGCGTACGAAGTCGCGGGCAACAGCTAGTTCTTAAATAAATGCCAAATTACTGTCTTAGTACTTTTAAGGGAAATGTCAAACGCATAATTTCCACCATGATGTCTCGCGACCATGTTGATGAAAAACAGTTATTCATGATTATGAATAACTGTAGTACTGTTGTAGATTTACAAAGTCACAATCCTACTCTTTTCAAGAAGAACATGCACTATTTAATATTATGAATGTGGTAGTAAAAAATTACAATTACTATATAACACGTTACACATAATAATATAACAGCCGCTTCTAACGCCTTCACTCCAAAAATATTTTATATGACATATTTAAACTAAATTGATGCATTCTGTAAGCTTTTGAAATACTTACATAGAAATACTGTAAAAATCGGACTATTATTCAAAATAACAAACTAAAATTATTCTCAAATACTTCGATGACGTAATTGGCTCTTAAAATTTAAAGTGACAACGAATTAAAGCCAGCAAACATCATCAGCGAACAGAGCGAAGAGCAAACATGGCGTGCGTATGATTGTTAGCAGGTCGCGTTCAGAATACTGCGCGTTTTTTACTCGAACATTGCCCAATCAGCGCCAGTGGCAGTTGCAATTATCTCTCGCACCAAATCGAATTACGATCAATTCGGATTTGCGCGCTTTCGAACGAATATAAAACGGTTTACATTAAAATTTTCCGCGATGCAGGGGATGCGTTCCCATTAGTCAAGTTGAGCGCTAACATGTTTGTTCATACGAGCTCATCGCATTGTCATTATTGATGTGTGTTATTATTTCTATTGACCATGACCTGTTACTCAGTTTTGATACAAACAGAATATTCAAAATCAGACATAGTATAGCTCAATACCTACTCACTAATCATACGTACTAATATCCTGTAAAACTTTAAAGCTCCCAATGTGTCTTTGTCAAAATATTTTTTTTTACTACTAATATGCTAGTCTTTTCTTTATCTAAGAAAGAGTTATTCTATGTATCCTATGCCTTGAATGTAGAGGCAAACATGTTAATAATTTTGATATCGCAGGCATTTCTATTTACATACAGCGTCATCTGTTTACAAACTTTCACTTGGAAATAAAATCATTTATATAATGTATTTATCTCTTACTAACAGCCTTATAAAGTAAAGTTGGTTTAATTAGTCCTCTCAAATTTACAGGTGTGGTTTCAAAATAGGCGTGCCAAGTTTCGGAAGCAAGAACGGTTGGCGCAGCAGAAGGCGGGCGAAGTGCCCGTGAAGGCGGAGGGCAAACGGGACAAGCAGGGCTCCCCTGCGCACTCGCCGCACCCAGCGCCTCCCGTGGCGCCCTCGCAGACCTCGCACCATTCACTACCCCACTTATCTCCGCCCGACCTGAAACCTATTACGTCAGCAGGTAAATTCATCATCCTAAACTTACTTATCACCGGCCTCATCATCATCGTCATCACAACCCACCACCGGCCCATTATTAAGCACCGGTCTCCTCTCAGGATGAGAAGGGTTAGGTCATTGTCAACCACGCTGGCCAATAGCGGATTGGTAGACTATACGTGCGTGCCCAGAGATTTTTGTGAAATATATAGGTTTAGCTAGTTCCGCGATATAGCCCGATATAGCCCTATATAACCGATCAATGACCAAGATAAGGAAGCGAACCAGGTTTTAATCGAATCCTGGTTAAATCACAAGTGATGTGATTTTTGGAAGGCCGGCTTGTACGTGGATTGTATCTATCTATACTATAATAAAACACAAAGGGCACTCATTCTGTACATTTAATATTTTTTCAAAATTTCGATTATATAACTTATATAACTGCTTATATAACGAGATGGAAGCCAAAAACATTTTTTTTTTATTGTCTGTCTGTCTGTCCGGTCATCACTGGAAAACCAGTGAACGGATTTGATTGTTACTCAGTAAACTAATTTCCTATACTACGGATCAACATTTAGAATACTTGTTATCCCGGAAAATTAAAAGGTTCTCTAGGGATTCGGGATGAAAGTTTGTATGGAAAAATATTGAATTCTTAACCGATTTCATTCAAATTTACAAGTCTTTGATAAGCGCATTAATAGAATACACAGTTTTTCAATATTTTGTATGGGAAAGCTAAAAATGGGAATTTAATACATAATAAATAAAAACAATCAAGGAAAGGGCAGGACGACGTCTGCAGGGTCAGCTAGTTTTAGAATAAATGTCGTAGTCTCGACAATGACTAAAATCTTTACGAATATGTAAATGTCAAAATCTAACGTTTGCTATTAGTTCATTATGTCGTTTCTACAAACTTGGCCATTAAAAAGTTTTAGTGACTTAAACTTAAACTAAACATTCATATTTCATTTGTATGATACTACATAAATAAATTACACAGACGTTTAAGTGAGACTATGTTCAATTGAATGAATGAGTGTATTAGCCCGACGTTCTGATAAGTTTATTTTTAATAACGCGTAATATTTAGCCTTAGATGATGAAAGGATTGTGTACATATTGCGTTCAGCGGTACTACTATTGATGAAATAAATGTATTTTTTAACTTTAGACTGACAGAGAATGTTGATTGATAGGTAAATGAAAAAGTTCCGTACTAAATTTGTTGGCTACGTACTAGGAACGGTTGCGTACCTTTTGATGTTTCGTATAGTTAAAGTTAGTTACTTGTAGAATTTTATTTTATACCATGTTAATCCAATTAATATATTTTACTAAACGTGTAAATTTATTTGTTTGCACTAGTAGGTATTAGTAGAATTAGGCATTTGCTTAAATCTTACCGTGATGGAACCTTTATTTATATCACAACGTAATTTTTTCCCAAACGTCATGAGTTATTTTTGAACACCAAATCTTCTGAAATTTCGTCGGTTTCATGAGTATTGATCGCAGAAGTTATAGGCCGATGAGTCACAAAGCAATAGCGGGCTGATCGCGTAATTCAGATCTTTCATTTGCGTGGGAGGTTACAAAAAGACTGATTTCGACAACACAAATATAATCGTCGGCTCGAAATAGAGATTAAATATAGCACTTGTTTGCATTCAAGTACGTTTACTTCAACGATAGTATTGTATTTAATGTCTTATTATTTTTAGAATATTGGAATTCAGGTCAAGTCAAGTGAGTCACAATGTAATTTTCAATGTTCTTGTTAGCTATTTAGGAGAACATAATTTTTTGTTTTGAGAGTCCTCTTAGATCTTTTTGGGCTATCTTTGAAGATAGCTATTTATAATTGTTTGCACCCACGGTAGTGGACGGTAGAACATGACTTGGTGACGATTCTGACATTGATAAATTGTGTTACTATTGTGTTGTGTATAATAACTGTGTCGTTAGTCAGAGTGGTCTTTATATAATTATGTACCTGGGAGTCATTTTAGCGGTGCCAGATTGAGCAATGCTGTTACCACGTTGATAATTTTTTTTTACTACACGGAAAGGTGAAGGCATTAGGCAACGATGTCGTTGCTACATAAAGACTAGTTGATTAGGCTTCGCTTTCTATGAAAATGCATGAGTAAATGTCCATTGCGGCCCACGTACACGCTACGCACGAATACATAGCCGGTGACGTCAGTGAATTGCGCGTAGCTTGCTCGAATAATATGTCGTTCACGTAGCTAACACTTCTCATAACTTTCATCCTGATAGCGATATACTGGATATCTTACTGGGGATCTTGGGACCATCTCAGTGTGGATCATCTCATATGGGATATTTATTAACAGTGCCTCGTGTCTGATGGCCAATAAAATGTATCATAAACCAGACGAAGAACTAGTGTGCACCATTTGTTGTAGATGGCACGGCTCTTGAAGCTGATGACGAGTAAATGATGCAAGTAGTTAATCCAGGAGGCTAGTCAAACTACAATAAATCTACACAGATCACAATGGGTTTGAATCGAAAATCTACTTCGGGAAATAGCAACATATCTTGTCATCCTAACTATTCCCAACAACTTTAGCGCTGAAGTTGAAAGTGTTTGAACAGAGCATTTTTGAATCTGAAACGTGGGCTTTTACCGACGGCTTCATTTTCGAGCTCCAAGTCATTCAGCATACAGTTGACAGAGCAATGCTTGGTATTATGTACCAAACCATATTGACATGTAACTGTTGTCATCAATAAAATGACTAGGTATATGACTATATTTAGCTATGGAAGTAACAACAAGTAAGGGGAGGCACCTGCCTCAGTAATGTTACATTCATAGATTTAAAAATATGCAAGCTAAAGTAGCAAAGTAGAATAAATAACCTGACCTGGCGGACTTATGAAAGAAATGGTCTTCGGGTAGAAAAATAAGAAAAACCCGATCAGGTGGCATTCCTGAAGAAGACAGTGATGAACCGCTGGATTCCGAGAGCTTAAGACCAGTTTGAGTTGGATACAATGTCTAGCAAGGAACTTCCAAGGTTGGTGGGTCGATAATTATATGCGACTGATGCGAGTCACATTTCCTATAAAATGTATGATTTTTTTTTTTCGTGATATCTATTTTTTATATTACCTACTCTAATCTCAGTTGGTCCAGAACAGTCTTTTGATCCTTATGAAAAATAGGATCGATTGGCATCAAAAAAGTTTTTGTCTAAACTGACCACTATCTTGCCGACTGTAATTTTTTTCCAACATCTGTTAATTCAGAACCAAATTTTTTCAAATGTTACGGATTGTCTCCTGAGAACATTTTCCCGTAGCTAGAACGGTAAACATATCTACCTACCCTTACTGCCCCGTCACAAAAATCCACCCTGTGTAATGTACTCGTCTGTATCGCCAGCTGCTTTAATTATCATCTTTTAAAAATGTTGAAGTCTCGCTGGAAGACGTCAAGCCCGTTTTGAATATACTTATTTTTTACAGAACCCACAACCACGACAAGATGGAAGCAGCGGAAAAGTTATTACTTTATTTAACTTTATTGAACCACAATAAAACAACTTTTTCACCCACCAACGGATCTAGTTAAGGCAATATGAAAGTAGCAGGACTGTATTTATTCATCATCACATCTTTATTTCACTCAGAAGAGAAAGTAGGTTAAAATTGGCCTGAAACAATATGTAATATGTCAGATGGGTAGAATAGTTTAGAAAATGTATGTGTGTTGCGGACACGGTAGGCTCTGAGGGCGGTAATGGCGGACTTGTGGCGACGTTAATCACATTACGCCGCCCGCCAGATTTTCACTTCGGCTAATTTGCGCTAATTGTGCGCGCGATTGTCACTCAGGCTTGAATAAACAACGGAACCGCAAGGATTAGGTGATTAGCGCATAATTGCGTTACCACCATTATTTCATATTCGCTTGTGCTCTGATTTCGGCCAGATTTGAATGCACGAATTTTGACTGCGCTTAGCGCTGTCCATGCCTAACTACTCTGACCACTTCAACAATAACTGAATTACTGAGAAATCACTGAGCTTGATTTATACAAACTTCGGCTTCACAGAAATTAGTTTTGAAATCATTTTATAGCTGTAACGGTAGCATTTTAGATTTATGTATCATAAAATTTTAAAGCTTGCTTATACTAATAGAAATGCGTAATACAAGACTGTAAAAAGATAGTTAAAACTAAAAATGTTACTAAGAACTCCTATATTTTATGGATTAAGAAAGACGCAAACTAACAATCCACATTTAAAATAAGACGAAATTTTTAACTGAGATTTGCAGCAGCCACCAGTTGAGCCCTTCAACTGAAGCTTTTGATTGTAGTGCAATTAGTATCATATTAATTGACACAATTTTTATGGAAATAGTTTTATTGTTGATAATAAACTATGTAAGTAACAAATACCTTTCTGTTGTTTTTTTTAAACTTTTTACTAATATTTTTATGTTCTTACAAGTCTTAATAAAGCTTGAGAGATGTTTGAAAAAGAAATTATAAAAGCAAATTTTTTTAAGTTGTTCCATGTTAGCACATTTTTATGTCAAAAAAAATCAGGGAATGGCAGACCATTTTACACTAATACTTTTAGTAATCGTGATTAGATTGTAAGTAAGGAATATTGCATTTATAATTAATATGTACCTATTTGTGTAATTACCATACAGTTTGGCACCTATACAGCTCTATTACGTTGTTTCTGTAATTTCAACAATCATTGTATTGTGTTGCAGCAAACAAGCTATGCGAGGAGTTGAACGGCGTGCCGGTAAGCGGCGCGGGCGGCAAGTGGGGGGGCGGCTGCGGCCTGCTGCGCCAGCCCTCTGGCTTCCCCCTGCTGGGCGTCGCGCCCCCCAACTACCTGCTCTCCGACCATCTCGGCACCCTCGCCAAAACGAACAACCATCTTTTCTAATGGCCACAACACCTTCAGACACACGTAGCTCCGTACCTGCTGCACCGAAATCATCATTGATCACAGTAAAAGGAAACTTTGAAGATGTAAGACGATCTTTGAATGAATTCCAACTGACAGCAAACGAACTACGAATGAAGGAAATCCTGAGCAATTGTGTCGAGAATCATCACTTTAATTAACCCAAGAACAGCCATTGGGAAATTATGAGTGAGTTTGTCAAGACTGCATCTTAGTACGTATGTACCAACGTTAAATGAAAGACTTCGTGTGACATATTCATTTGTCGATGGCAGCTTCACTGAGGCTTATTGGGATAAATAACACTGACTATCAAGTTATTACATGGAAAATTGGCCGGTTGGAATCAACCCAGTGCTTGTTATCTCAACAGTGAACATTTTGGTTAGTTTGGAGTGCGACTGCAAGTAAGCTACGTTAGTAATGAAGGACTTCAAGTGCCAAAACATGTGTCCATTATGTCTTAGGTAAATTTGCAATAATGAAACGTTACGGAAATTCCAGTGTATTATTGTAGGAAAAAGTTCAGCGTTCGTGTTTACCAAAGCTATAAAAATAAGTAATGCATTAAGTGCGCGATACTATGGTCACCCTCCGATAAGTTACTAAATTCGAGATGCTTGATTTTTTGTAAGTGAGAACTTATTAGATGGGGGATCATTTTCTCTTAGTATTAAACTTGAATTTTGTGTGATAGGTAGAAGTGTAAATAATAAAATGAACTGTATACGTTGAATATCCGAAAGAAACCCTGCATTCCTTTACCTTAGTGCCATATTGAGCAATAAATGTGTTTGAATTATAGTATAATCTGCATTGTGAATAAAATAGCATCCTATTAGGTAATAAACAATCTAGTCATAGAAACAGTCATTTCACTATTTCATATATATTGTTTCGGATTTTTAATTTACTAGAGAATGATGTGTATTATGAAAATTTATTTTTTATTATAATGTTGTTCACGACGATGCAGATAAAGAAAGGTGACGAACAATGTTGTAAATATGTATGTATCATAAAATTAATGTACATATATTCTAAGCATGATAGTGACGTACCCTGAGTGTATTTCCTATTATTGATGAATCTGTGAAGGGTGTTTTAATAAACAGATTAAAATAAAACAATGTAATTTTTATTTTCATTCGTGGACTTAATACACTTTAAAATGTTTTTATTGCAGTGACAGTTCTGGTTTATTTCCTTACTTATTTATTTATTTTGAGAAAATATTTTAGAGTAGTAATAAAGTTCAGGATAGGAATCAGTGCAAACGTAGGGTATATTTATTAATTATTATTTGTCTTAAAATCCATGTTACAAAGTCGATTAGATAAAAAGTAGAAAGTAGAAGTAAAAAGTACGTTAAGTACGTACTTTTTACTTACAATATTTGTTTACTTTAAGATGTATAAAATCCAAAACATTTATTTTCTAGCTGTATTATGTTTTTTGTTCTCTGTACGTCGCATATACCTGAGTACTTGGTTACATCAAAAGATTTTACTAAATTCAAAGCTCCAACTGGGGGTGTTTTCAAAACTTTGAAGAAAACTTTTCGGTTTCGATTATTTCCGTCCAAATCATTGATATCATCGTAGGTAGCTATTAGGTTAAGTCGGAACCATAGTCTGACCATGACAGGGAAAAAAAAATTATTGGTTTTTAGGCAAAAATGTAAAAAAGCGTTACTTACCACTACTGCGTTTTCCTAACATGGCTGGGATAGGTACCTACTTACATACTTACTTACACCTTATAATTTTAATCCTAGGATTTTCACATGAAATAAAATAAATATTATCTTCAAACTATTAAATTTAATATAGTGAAAAAACCTACAAACATCATGCTCTTCTCTAATGTGGAACATTACATGATTTCCGTTGTACGTTCTGGAAGTTTCTAATCAACACCCGTATATTTGTACAACATGATTTATTTCAACGAACGTAATCTAGTCGCGGTTGCTTTAAGGTCATTGACGCTGAAAAACACAGGATAAATATACATGAAATGTCACATGCTAGCGGATTGTTTCACACAATAAATAATGTTTGATAAATTACTGTGACGTCTCTTTCAGCACCAAAAGATTTTATTATAAATAAATGAAAATGGTGATTATGCGAGGTAAAGATTAGAAGCTGGTTGAAATAGCTTTAGAACAAACTAGATGACGGTCAGACTTGAAGTATGCGCTAACACTATGCTATATTAGCTAGGATGCAATATTATTTTAGTCCTGTTCGTTCCCATGGGAACCGAGACAGAATTAAATCAGTTTCGTATTTCACCTGACAAGTTGTTTAAAAAGTATCTGTTTTAAATATTAGTAGGTGCTATAGAGAAAAAGCGATGATTGAGGCTGGCATAATTATATGAAGTTAAGGAGGTAGGCTGAGCAAAACCGTCAAATCGTCTTTCCTAATCCACTGTAATCCATCTAATATTGTGTCCTTGGTGTTAACCCTAAAACCATAAACGGAACATATTCCTCAGGGTGTTATAGTGCAAGTGTCTTAACAGTGTGCTTACACAGTAATAACAATATAATTCATCACAACATCATGCCAATGGCTAACTACGAAAGTGCACAAAAAAGTAAAATATTTTTATTACAGTAATATGAGTCAACAGATGCTGGTTTTGAAGTAGATTTAAAAATGATTTACAAAGTACTGACTGTACCGAGTGCACCATAAATAAGTCATCATAACATCGAAGTGTAGAGTTACTACGCCAAACGCCTTTGACTTACGAAAATTGTTTACAGTTAACGCATCTGAGATTACCCGTGACTAATTCTGTAGTAATGCCGAAGCAATCCACGATCCCAACGCCAAAAGCGGCTCACACGTAGCCTGTGGCTGATGATTAAACCGCTATTTTAAATATTCACCGTGAAAGTCTGTATCTGGAGCGTTGTGTACAAAATGGAGCAAGCTTGTCTGTTTACAACGTGGTTCCCTTCAAGTATGTAATGGGTTAAATATGTTGTTAATTTGAAATAAAATGTATAATGCTATTTATTCTGTTTTACTATCCTTCAGCCAAAACTAATATTTCTAGAACTTCCAATAAGAGAGATATAACCGAGATACATTTAGAACTTTAGTATTAAAATAGTATGTACAAAAGTTTGCTTCGCGTCTTGGTTTAGCATCTAAGGATATTGCGAAAAATAATATTTCGTATGAAGAAAGCCCACAAAAACACACTCGGCATATACCTACATATAAACATACATAGGGTAATATTAGCGAGTGAAGTGATGTAACGATTGAGAATCAGTTACTCAAGTTACGTGTGAAGAGTTACAAGTCAAAGTTTACAAGAAGCTGACTCTTCCTCACAGCTAAAACAGACAATTCAAACTGAACAGTGATTTGTAACATATACAAATCTAATTGTAAAAATGTTTACACAAGGTACAATTTATTGTAACGTGCCTTTAATTTATTAGTCCAAAATAATTTATGATGCAGAAGACACACTTTACGACACTTTACCTGGAAATTATACGTATAGGATTAACGTATACAGGCTGTATTCGAAATAAGAATAGAAAAGCTGCGCTTTTCTTGCATGAGTGAGCATGAAGCCATCCACGCGGCGTGGGTATCGGCGACAATGATAACTCAGCGGGTACTCAAAAAAGCTTGCGGTGGGCGACGCTTCGCCGCGTGTTATATCACGCGCGCTGCTCCCACTGCACTGTGATATTATTTTGATACTATTATATTTACGATCCCTTATTAATTTCTTCGTCAGTTAAAGCATCAATATATTGCTTTCATTATTTCTTTTATCACCCCTTAGATTTGGCTCTTTATGCGATTTCGCTACTTTTTATCGGCAAATAATTCCAATCGAGACTTGGCACGGTTTATACAAAATGTTCTTTTTCTGATAGATTATAATTAGCACTTACATATTTGTACAAATATTTTGTTGATCGTAGGTTACGAATTAAATACATCTATAAAGTAAAGAAATGGTTGAATATGCATTAGAATGAATGACCAATAATATGAATTAGGGTCACAATAAATGTTTGTTCCCAAAAAACCAGAAACCCATAAAGTTTAGTGTCGTTAGGTGACATTCCGCCTTAGTCTCTATTTGGGGACTCTCCATTTAACGGGTCTGTTATAGGTAGCACATATATGATAGCCCTAGCCCAGCTTCGTGTCTCCATCAGCTTCTATTGCAACAACAACCTCCTCTTTGGTTAGTTTAGCAGATAGATTAGAAATTTATGAAATGTGCTGTGTAGTTAGTACGGAAAAACAATTTTTACGCAGGTAAAGAATTCTACTTGACCTACGGCGAACAGTTAGTAAAATATAAACACGTAGTAGGAAATATCTTGTATTGAATGTAAACGATGTATGACAAATATTGCCACATGTCGCGGTTGTCCGTTACGATCGGCTGCCCAGAACATGATGCATCATGTAAGCCAAAACTTCCAGATCGGAATCTTTGGATCCCGCCCTGGAATGTGCCGAGGGCCAATTTTGGACAAGATTAACAAGTGTGCCTGATTATGTAAGGGTATTTATAAAAAGCAGCCAAGTCGTGTTGGACCCCGAATAATGTAAGGTTCCGTATTCATTCATAAACTACAGTTTTCTTGAACTAATTCAAAAAGAAGGTCAAGAAGTCATAAATAAGATGAAGAAATATCAATAAAACTAAATAAATAAGAACGATTTGTACATTCTTTTATCATACGTGATATATACCATTACTTACATTTCTATGCCAACTTTGTTCGGGTAATAAAAGATGACTGCTTTAACATTTGAAAGAGCACTTTGATGAGCGATCCAAAGAAAAAGTATTTAGTATAAAACGATCCAACCACATCCCTTGAACTCACCGTGGATAGATAATCCGGTGTTAAATAGGTGCAAAACAGTAACAGCTCAACTTCTCGATTTTGTTTTTTAGGAAATTAATATACTCAAAATCGTGTCTCTTGTAATAAAAATGTGTGAATAAACAATGTTATCAGTAGGTGTTTTTGTGAAGTGTGTAGGGCAAAACAGGTGCAGGAGAGCTCGCTCAAAAAACATATTATAGTAAGACTATTTAGGTGTCGCCTTTTTAGGTATGAACGAGAAACCTAACGTTTTTATTATAAACAAGAAATTTTCTCGTCCTTTTAAGGGGTGAAACCCTTTAAACGTTATTTTATTGATCCATACTGTTGCTTTAAACAATCGTCTACAAATTGCTACAAATCAAATGAAATGTGTGCACTTTTATTAAATTAATATTCGTAATACGCTTAATACAACTTTATTCATTTGCATGGTTAAACAAAGAACGTAGAACAACCCATGAACGAAAATTCCTCTCAAGAAGCGTGTACAGCAACGTTGAATAGAGGTTCTTGAGTCAGTAGTTATTTTGTAGCAGTTTAGTCGTCGGTGACGAACGAGTTTTCCAGAAGGGCGCAGCCTGCACGCGCTCTATAAATACGTGGATTCAGCTTTCAGAGTTTCAGTCTAGCGGTGCTATCTGCAGCGATCTCACTCCTCACAACAGCCACAGCCAAAACAAACTCAACATGTCTCTGGAACGTCAAGTCCGCGCTAAGGTGAGATCATTTAAAATACATTAAAAAAATACATTACATAAAAAAAACCGTTAATTAGTTTTCATCACAATAATCATGTTCAAAAAATGTTTACCATAAACACATTTGCAAATTATGTAATAAGAAAATTAAGTAAAATAAACGACCAGATTGTATCTTCATTCACAGCTCGCCTCCAAGCGAAGCCCAGAACAGGAGAAGGAATGCCAGGAGTGGATTGAGTCAGTCTTAGGCGCCAAGTTCCCCCCTGGTGATGCCTTTGAGGATGTCCTCAAGGACGGCACGGTCCTCTGCCAGCTCGTCAACAAGATCAAGCCTGGTTCCGTCAACAAAATAAACACATCTGGTGGACAATTCAAAATGATGGAGAACATCACCAAGTAAGTTTTAGAATAATGTTTTTTTTTTCTAAAAAGATATTTTTCTTATGCAAATAACACACAAGAAACATTATGCGTTCAAAAATATCAGTTTTTTTTTAACTTATTGAAAATTCGAAAGAATAACTCAATAATATGAAGTTAGAAATAAATTAATCCCAATACAAAACCCATGTTTTGCTGTTGATTTTGACTGACCAATTAAAATGTATTTTACAGCTTCCAAGCTGCTATCAAAGCTTACGGTGTCCCTGACATCGACGTATTCCAGACCGTAGACCTTTGGGAAAAGAAGGATATTGCCCAAGTCGTGAGCACACTCTTCGCACTTGGCCGTGAAGTAAGTATAATAAACCTTTAAACATGATAGAAAACAATTTGTTAACTTTTTTTCATTTAGTTTCGAACTAAAATAAAAGGATCCAGGTGAACGTAGGACAAATCTAAATTTCACCATAAATTTACTAAAAATGCTCTCCCAAATTATACACATCGTAAACTTTACATAAACAACATTTTAAAGCAAAATGGCTACAAGAGTTTATGTTAGCATTTCCGTTTGATTGCGTTATTCCAAACATTCACACTATACTGCGGTAATAATGAATGTTATTGACGCGTTTACAAAATGTTAGTTTTAAAGACTCGTTTCCAGTTGGAGATTTTGAAACTTTGCCAATTTCCACCGAGATTTACGACCTTCCTGCAACATTACCTCACTTTTCACAAATACCCAAGGCCGTTAGTTCTGTTCGACGAAGAGAATAAATTCCTAAGCGTTTCGTAAACAGTGTTGATACCTGAGTGGCTAAGATTTCGGGCTCCCACTCGGGTTCACTATGAAGTAGATCACTATGAGGATTTGCCACTTTAAGCGCTCGGGCATCGGCGATTACGTTAGCGTCAATACTCGAGCCAGCTGTCGAAAACATGCTGTGGTACTAGTTCCCTTTTACGTCTGCATTAAGTTCAATTTAACTAGTAATTAAATTTACTTTCGACGTTCATTAGTTAGGCATGTTGCTACCCGTCCCACAAATTTCTCACAATTGTTAAACGTCGAGAATCAATTTTCGGTAAGCAAAATTGTACTATGTGCAAACGCAATAACGTTGTTTGTAGCTCAGAGCGTTTACGTAATAACATTTTTTTTAGGTGAACATCGGTTTTACAGGCTTCTACGTTTGCCCGCGATAAGTTTTGCGTCTACAAAAATAGATGGCATTTGTGTTTTTTGGATAAACAAAATTGAACTATGTAAAGACGCAATAAGGTGTTTTTACCAGAGAGCGTTAGAGAAGGAGGGAGGTAGTGAAAGAGGGAGAGAGAAGCTTTCGTTCTTTACGTAACTAGGATAGAGTGTTTATTTGGTAAACTCCTAATAGCCCTACTGGACTTCCAAAACTCCGAGTTATGTGCGTTTTTACTATCACTTGCACTAACGGGATAGGAAATTATCGTGAGGCAACCTACATGCCTGTGAGTTATCCATAATTTTGTAAAGGGCGTGTAAAGTCTCCTAACCGTAAGGTAGTGGACAATGACCAGTAGCCGCATCATTCTGAGAGGAGTACCCTTCTATAGTAGTAGGTAGTTCATGGGTTAGATGAAACGTTGCGTTAAAATAATATTATTTGTTGACAGACCTACAGGCACTCCGAGTGGAAAGGCCCTTACCTCGGCCCCAAACCCTCCGAAGAATGCAAGCGTGACTTCTCCGACGAGGTCCTGAAGGCCGGCCAGACCATGATTGGTCTCCAGGCTGGGTCCAACAAGGGAGCTTCCCAGTCCGGACAGAACATGGGCGCCGGCCGCAAGATTCTGCTTGGCAAGTGAACAATAGGCAGCACGACGTCACAAGTGATATTAATTATAAGATAAGATATTTTTGTACAAAACTGTGGACGCTATTGAGACTGTCAGGTAATAGTGAATATCTAGTCAAGAGTGATGTGTAAGATTTTTTATTTTCTTGTCTAGCAAGAAAATGTAAAGATTTGTGGTGTACCTGGATTTGGGCTACCGGCACTTTGGTTCCATGTAGCGCGGAATTGGTTTTGAGTTTAGGATAAGAACCCTTATTTATTTATTTCCATATATTTTTTTTATTTTGTAATAAAATGTATCTCGTATTCTCCTGTTTTTGTTTA
Source organism: Dalla quadristriga (assembly GCA_018245335.1). Classification (NCBI taxonomy): domain Eukaryota; kingdom Metazoa; phylum Arthropoda; class Insecta; order Lepidoptera; family Hesperiidae; genus Dalla; species Dalla quadristriga. The sequence continues at coordinate 14,745 of DWLO01001054.1, forward strand.
CATTGATTTAAACATAAAAAATATCTCTGAAACATTGATTTTCTAATAGTTACTAATACTTCCAATCAGTTAAGATTGCGGCCTCCAAAGGGTTTAATTGTACCGCTGACTTTTTGAAGTTATGTGCGCTATAAACTATTAATATATTTTTCTTTATTCAGTTTATACTCGTACTATACCGTTATCGGTAAAAGAAAACATTGTCAAGAGACTTGCATGCCTGCTAATCCACACTTGGCTAGCGTGGTGGATTATGGTCTTAGTTGATGGCTTTGGCTATAATATAACATTATTTAAAAAAAAACATTCTTAGATGCTGTATGTGGTCTTGATGGATATCACGGCTCGAAAAATGGAGCACAGGCCTCCCTTCGATGCAGTGGACTGATGACCTAAAGAGAATGTCGAAAAACCACTGGATTCAAAGGGCACTGCTAATAGAACTAACATTTCTCTAACAGTCCTAATTCCTACGGTCCTTTTACTAAAGAATATGAACCAACTATTATTCCTATTAACACCTAACACTAACTATCTTGTACTAACTGTAACTACTCGAGGTTTGTTAGACACAGATGCCCATGTGCGTACTGCGCGTGCAGTTCACTGCATGTTCGTTTGTTATCTTCAAGTTACCTAAAAAAAGGCTCAGAGCTAGTCGGAGTGGCGTCGATTCGGAGAGATCGTTGTCCAGCAGTGGACCTCTAAGGGCAGATGGATGGAAGTGGCTTTGATGTCACAAAAAAACAATACATTTTAGTAATAAGAGATCTTACTGTAAATCGGGAAAATAGATCGAACATTACGAGGATAAAATATGCTGAAAATGTAATGTAATTGGAATGATTGTAAATGTATTACAGTACTATTATAGTTTATTGCATGTGGTCATAGCTGTCGGTAGCCTGTTAAGATCACTGCATGCTCTTTTACTACTTTGTAGGGTTAAACAACTCCGGTACGTTTAAGTTCGGGCTGTAGGAAGGCATAGGACAAAAATCTAAAGCAAACAATAGTATCCACAAAACACATATATATATATACACACGTTATGATTCTGAGACTTCTTCTGCTTTCTAATTATGAAACGCCTTATACACAATATCACACGTATAAATCACATCTATACTTCTACTATCACATAATTGGGTTTCACCAGTAGGGTGAATGGATCCTATTCCTTGAAGATACTCCATGCAGAATAAGTAAGCTGAAGTGGCAACGGGAAGGCCACGTCGTTCGAAGGACTAATAACCGATGGGAAGAAAGGTCCTCGAATGAAGCTTACGACTCGGAAAAAGTAGCTCAGGTTGCCCTACGGCCAGGTGGACTGAGGACCTGAAGAATGCAATCGCGGATCGTCATATATACATTAATGTTTCACAAATTAAATTAAAAACTTTTGAAGTTAGTAATCTGCCATATTGATTTTGAAAAATAATATAAGTAGTCAAGTAGTTACGTAGTTACTCTCATGCTCAGTTATTGAGCACGCGTTTTCACCACTACTACTGTTGTGGTTCTGTGATGGGGTGAATTGAATTAGTGTTATTAACTCTTCATCATCACAACCCATCACCGGCCCACTACTGAGCACGGGTCTCCTCTCAAGGTGAGAAGGGTTAGGCCATAGTCCGCCACGCTGGCCAAGTGCGGA
>DWLO01001055.1:0-16401 GCA_018245335.1 Dalla quadristriga
CAGACAGACAGACAATAAAGAAAAAAAAAATGTTTTTGACTTCCATCTCGTTATATAAGCACCCTCTAATTGAAATTTTGAAAAAATATTAAATGTACAGAATAAGTGCCTTTTGAGTTTTATTATAGTATATAGATAATAAGAAACACAGTCAGTAATTATGTTTTAAAAAATAATTTCGTGAACTAATTCGTAAAAATGTAATAGTGGCACAGAAAATAGAAAACTGCCAACCAGCATAGAGGACACTGCCTAAACTCTTCACATTCTGAGAGGAAACTCAGTTTACAATGATGATAGACTACGATCATACCGATATATTTTCTAATGGAATGATTCCCCGCGGCTCCTTGTCCGTCGTGTACTCGAAGTAGTACAGGCAGTTGTCGTTCAATATAAACCAGCGTCGCTTCCATGATTTATATCTGAAAATTGTAAACATATAATTTATTATTCTTTTGATCTGTATTGAAGAGCCCAAAGACCATGATATAGAACATGACCCATAGACGGAATGGGGGAGATTTTGCGTTATTGTAATTTTGCGTCACAAAGGTCCGGCGGTGCAATTCGCTAATAATACGCACAACGTTGAGGTCGTCGACGAGATACAATAATTTTGTGACTGATTTAATTTATCATTTTTCGTTTACTTTTTCTTTCTTATCATTTAATATCACCATTATGAAGGCTACATTATAAGTAGCATTTTATCACAAACATTACCACCGCTTCGTGCCTAAGTGGGCATTTTTGCTATGATAAAAGAAGCGGCGCCAAGACCCATAACGTTCAACACCCTTGCGGTCGGCACGTGAAGAGAGAGGCAGCTGAATCAGGTGTTCGGTTTTTCACCGAAAACCCTTTTTTAAACAGTTTAATAATATATGATAATATGGATACTCGAGTAGCTTTCATTAAGTATTATAATTTATTTCAGACCATAGAACATACATTTACAAGACTCACACCAACAAATCATACTTAAGAATCGTAGCGAAATACATCCTGTGTCGTTAAGACCTTGAGCAAACCTATTAGGCGGAATGGCTGGGAGAATGAGACAGAACACTAGTATCAATAACATTAATTTGCGACAATTTTGATAGAGAACATTGGCGTGAAAAATTACGATTTGTTTAAGTAAAGATTATGCTACTTACATTTTATTTACTATACTTTTTTATTTATATTTTATTTAAGCTACTTAAAAAATGTCTTCTCACCTGCCACCCTGCTTCCAAAGCCAGCCCTCCTTGTCGGGGTTGAAAAACGTGTGCATGAGATCATTACCGTCGTCCTCGGGAATCTTAAATGGCTCCGTCTTTATAGACTCGTATAGAGACTGAAAACAATAAAAAAACTTGCTTAGTCACAGACTAAAATATCTACTACATATTACATTAACTTAGAAATCTAATAAAAGAAAATATGTAGATCTACATATTTTCTCTAATAATATCATTGGTGAGAACATTTAGAACGAATACACTCGTATGATTTTATTCGGCAATAAACAAATTCATAGAACACAACTATGTAGAGAATGATGACACAACAGAACAATTTAACAGCAAAATAAATAAATTACGCATATTATCAATTATTAAGCAATTCGCAGCAAATTTCAATTTAGCTGTGCAAATGTTGATTTTAGCCGATTACGTTCAACGTTTTCCAAGCGCTTACCTACTTCGAGACGTTGTTTTTCTCGACTAACTCCTTCGGTGCGTGCCGGAATACAAGAGGAATCGCTTTATCGGACGCTAGGGTACTTTATAGATAAGGGGGCCATTATATTGACATCAACTATCTTATTTACTGTTTCCCAGTTGACGTCATCCTAACTATCAAATTGAATTTGTTTTTCTTGTCTCAGTCACAAGCGGGTCAAAATAATTAGCGTAGTTCAAATATTTGTTATATTTCAATTGTTATCTTGTGTCAGTCTATTGTTTTGCCTCGTTTGTTGATAGACAAATAACCGCTTATGAGAATTTTTTGTCGAATAATATTCCTTATAAATTCCCGCTGATAACAATTTATAAATTTTTTACATTCTTACTAATATTATAAATGTGAAAAGTGTGTTGGTTGGATTGACCTTCATTCACGATGCAACAGACCGACGGATCGACGTAATTTTTTGTATTTTTTGTATTTTTTGTAGATTTATATGAACCTGAGTGACATAGCCTACATTTATCCCGGTAAAGGCACGGTGCCTATGCCTGGTTTAATAATATGTTAGTATTTTTGGGTAAAAAATAATGACATGGAAATGTTGAGTCACAAACTTGGACATAAAATACAGTGGTCGCAAGACACGATAGGTAAGTAAGTACTATAGGTACTACTACACTATACTGTGATAAAGGTAGGTAAGTAATAAATTTTGATTTTATCTGACCATAATCAATTAACCCTGTTGGAAAATCTTTAATTTTACATAGCCACAATCATGAAAGCGGAAGTCATTTCATAACAGTACTACCGCTATAAGGTATTTCAATCATACGAAGAATCGGTCCCTCCCTTAATTACATCGCACTGTGAGAGGAGAGCTTCAGCTCGTTCCCTCACAGCAAATCATATAAATAATACGTTCTAATGATGATGATGGATTATAAAAAGTCGCTAGTTCTCGTAATTGCTCATTTAAACTTATTGGCGTCATTCTAGTGTTAGTTATGGCCGATTGAAAATTGCAATAGTTGTAAGAAAGTTCAGTATTGGTGTCGGAACGACTGCAGAATCTTTGTTAAATCTGAGGACTAGGAAAAACTGGACGGGTGCACTATTTTGCCATCTGCCAAGAGGTTCGACAAAGTGCACAAAGAGTTTTTTTTTTCATAAACTTCGTTTTGAATTATACTAACCGCTTCGTCCGAAGATACAACATTTCTTCAAACCACCATGGGCTTGTCCTTCACGCTAGGGTTGTGCAGCGACGTGTTGAGCATGATGTTCGCGAAGCTGAATATGATCTTGCTTCGAACAGGTGTAAATTCTTCTGACCACAAGCACTCACCAAGAGCAACTCCTGAGGCAGATCCCCGCCGTTGTTGATCCCGCGGTTCATGGCGACGAACTGCTCCGGAGTGGGCTTGTCCTTCACGCTAGGGTTGTGCAGCGACGTGTTGAGCATGATGATCGCGAAGCTGAGCACGTAGCACGTGTCCGCGTTCGTGAAGATGTCCGGGTTCAGTTGGCAGTAGCGCTGCGCGAAACACTCCATCATACGGTCGATCTTCTGCGCCTCGCCCGGCAACCGAAAACTCCATAGGAATTGTCTGGAATTGACGGATAGAAATGCTTGAGTTTCAAACTCGTTAATTATTCTATAATATCTTCCTAAACTGTTTTCGTGCGACGAAGAGCAAATTATTGCAAAACTTTTTTGAAGTTTACGTAATTTAATTCCCGTTACAAAAATAGCTCAGATTATTTTTTCAAATTAGATGCCTTAAGTGATGTTTGTATCTATCTACGAGTATAGAATAACCATTGTACAACCTTTCAATTTACAGGGCGATATTCAAAGGAGGATGTGTTACAAGGTTGCTTGTTCAGTGAGCTAATGTTCTACATGTGGCTGTCTGTTGGTGGGACGGGAAGTCAACGTGTAGTACACATCCTTAACAGCCATCATTAACATCACATGACTGCGCCGTGATGGTAATGAATTCGTTGCATGATGTGAGAAGTTTCAAAACTGACAAAAACACAAACCTAAGTCGGCACACAATGAATCAACTGTTTACACCTGCCTATTTAAACTGACGCTGTGACCCATCACGCATAAAAATATTTATACTAACAGTCTGTCATAGAAGGCCTATTTAGAGCAATCGAGGAGTGAGGTCGTAGCACCCCCGTATTACAGAGCCATTTGGGAGGTTCTAACGGGGCTATTGTTGCGAATATTAAATACTTTGTCCGCAGCCCCGACCTCGTAAAATTGTTTTTACATCACGGCGTAGAAGGAGGGAGTTTTTATGAAGATGATTTTGTTTTCCATACAAACTTTCATCCCTAGTTTAACTCCTTTAGGTGATAATTATTGTAAAACCAAGCTTATAGCCGTTTTCAAGGTTCAAGCTATCTCCACACCAAATTTCATAAGAATCCGTCCAGTAGTTAATGAGTGATTGAGTTGTATGTATAGGAAAAGGATTCTTCAAATTGTTTAACGTTATATCTAGTTATCGCAGTTGAAAACGACGAACATTTAAAGTTCTTTGTAGGAACAGATGTAGACAGATTAGCTTAAATCATAATCGAACATTCGTTTTCGTTTGATCAGCAATCGAAGTTATTAAATTGAAATGCTTCCTACATACCTAGGAGACTTGCACAAACAAGCGCATAAAATCAATGTGCCTGACAGGTGAAAACAAGGTCGTTAGCTCAGGAATAACACGGATTTTCCATCACACAGTGGCATTCAAGCGTTTTCCTCCTAACATTTGATTGTAACAAGAACGTTGTTACAATTGATGAAACCCACACTACGTACACCTCGTGATAATAACGAAATACTATTACCTAAAGTTAATTTGCATTTTCTTTGGAACATTCCATTGATTTTGAAATCAACAGTAAAGCACATTACGAACGGGAAAAAGTTGTGCTAAAAGAAATAAGATAAAAACAAAACGACAATCGGGCAACCGGTAAGATATAGCAACCGAGAGCAAACTTTATGTTCGCTGGAAAAATAATATTTAGATAGTACGCACTCTTCGTTGGCTATTTTAATTATAATAATGTTGCAACGTAGAATAGAACAGATATTTTGTAAATAAATATGTACCTAATTATTGTTTCATTGGTAACGGACTGTTATTTCTTAATAAATTTCAAGATAATAGACAACTGTAGACGTGTATCACTTTTCATACATCATGTTGATTGGGGCAAATATACTATATATAATATATAATATATAATACCTTTGCAACGGTGATTTAAAGTGATGTGTACACCTTGAAAGAAAGCTTTTTCGACACATCCGAGTATAATGGATGGGTGTAGTGAAGTTAATCAGCCATGTTAATCAGCCGTCTCCTACCACTATCGGACGAGCCCTCCTCAACTCATCTGTGACCTATTAAAAGCAGTCGCCTGCTCTACGCCATTACTACGCTACGCTGTAAGCAGTAAAGAGCAACCAGGTACAGTAAATATCAATAAAGACGAATCGAAATAAAAGCCTTGACATTTCATTCGTAAATGCACGACGTAACAATGTCGAGTCAGTACTCAACATTGTTACGAAATAAATTGGTAAGACCGTGTAGGTAGAAGAGATGCCTAAAGACATAAGTATTAGAAATGCATGTTGAGCTGCATGTTGTAACTCTATCTGACATTACGTCTTTGTATTTTTCTACGATTTGTACTTCTCGCAGTCTATATAATCCTACATCATAATTTTATCAACTCTTCACCGTCCCCCAGCTATGCTCAATCAATCGTCGAGAATGAGACGGAGACAGAGGAGCCAAGTCCACGCCGATCAAATGCGCCGATCGAGAACCTTACGAACCTTAGACTCTTTTTTCTTCTCTAACCTGCCTCATTTGGTTGTTTTGTAACTATGTGAAGACCAATATGGAACTGACTGAATCATGCCAAGTAAAACAGCTTATGCGTAGCCACGTACACTACCAGTGTTGGACTCTATAATTCCTATCCCATGGAAAATTCCTTCTCCTGTACATTACCAAGGAACAATATCCCGGGGATAATGATAACGATTTTCAAAGAGATTGCCTCAGTAATCGATACCAAGAATTTAGAGTATGACTCACCTAAGCGCCTGAACGAGTATTAGGTCCGTGAAGTCGTGTAGCTCGACGAAAGCTCTCAGGACGGCCTCGTTGAACTCCGAGCGCTCGCCTAGGTAGTCCCCTATCGCTGTTTTACTCAACCCTTCGCCCTTGTGGAGGAACTGAGCCACATCCTCGGGCGTCCTTTGAAGTAATCCGTTCTCGTATAGGTACTCGATTCCTGAAAAAAAACATAGGATAAACTAAATGTCTTTATTTAACCTAAGGGACAAATGGGCATCTCTACCCCGCCATAAGCTCATCTTAATAGAACTATTAGCATAAATAAGTAAAGTCTTAGCCCTACATTTTGCTTCAGTACTACATTGAGTTAAATTTAAGACCGTTGGTGGACTTGATTTTAAACTATAAGCAGTAATTAAAAATCAAGATTGTATCCACTATATTTTTTGTGTTCGAGAATTCGACCGTGTGACCTCTTTTCGAACACAGCCTAAATGGCTTCCAATTCGCCATCTTAGACCTGTCAGGATACTCACTACCTACTCTGTTTTGCATCTTAAATGATGAACTATCGCCCGTATATCTAAGCATAATAAAACTGGCAGAAAATGCTTCTAGCAATAAGTTTGTATGGTACTAATGTTTCAATAAAATAAATTAAAATAGGTTAACCACAGTCCTGTTTGAATCTAAAAGATGCATAAATCCCAATAAATATCAAACTACTAAAGGTAAAAAACACTCAATTTCATTTACGTAAGCAAGATTGACTTGATTCTTTAACTTTCAACATACTGTGCCCTTTTTAACAACCTCAAACTTATAGGCAGACGTTTTAACTGTACACGGCAGCTACTCATGTATCCATAAGGGATCCATTCAGGTAGGTAAATATTTTAGAACTCCGCACCCGAGGGACCCGAGATACATACACCTACGTAGGATTACCTATAGGTAGTAGATACAGACTCTTACCCGTCGACGGGTAATGACCTCGTAACCGTCACTACCCCTCGATCGACCTTGCATGCAAGGCCGAGGCATGTGCGAGGTGCATTCCAATACCGAATGTCCCGGTTAAAAATATCCTATTGCTATTTAATTATATTGATAATTGACTGGGCAAATTTTCAAAGCCTTGAATAAGATTGATAGTTTATTTTTCAAGAAATACCCAGCGCCTTTTCATTGTGTAGTTTTTCATTGTGAACAAATTTTGTAAAGTAATTAGAGTAATTGCGAAAATAAAACAAATTTAACTTTGTTTTAATTTAAACTTTACAAACTTGTTAAAATTCAACGTTGAAGAAACAGCCTAAAGAGAATTCCGATACCATGTAGATGACATGGCAAGCTAAACGTCGATAACTCAGACGGCGTCCAACCTTTTTACCCCTTTCTAGAGTTGACAAAAACGGTTACGGTTGATAGCGTATTTGCTATAGCGGCTACAAAAAGGTTAATACCAAGCATTTGCGTTCGGAGGTCGAACTGAAGCTAAACGTAAACTTGTGATGAACGATAGCCGCCGTCACAATGGGAGCACCTGCTATTGTTATCGTCTGCTGCGATTGAGTAATCTATCTAGAACTGTCTGTTCACTGTCATCCATTCACAGTTCACACCTACGGTTACACGAAAACAAATCAAACAAGGAGTAACGAGCATAGAACCCATCTATAACATTTCACAAACAACACATAATGGCTATAGAATAACAAGGCGGATTTGAATGGTTGGAACAACATTATGATTGTTGTAGTTAAAGAGCAAAATACTATATACAACTAGGGTTGCCATCTCCTAATACACAAAAGCCGAGCACTACACTGTATTAGGCCGGACATTTGGCCCTCAAATCCGGATATTATCTTCGTTAATAGCCAAACATAACTTTTATAATGCCAGACGTAATTTTTTTTAATTGAAATTACTGTAATAGTAATAAAACTATGTTAAATATCACACTGCTGGCGCTACGCGGTTATGCACGTACCGCGTATATATAAAAACCTACCAAAAGCCGGCAAGGCCGCGCACATACATATTTGGCCCGAAAGGACCGAAAAAATCCAAACATGGCAACCCTATATACAATCCAACATAATACAATTTGCTAGTAGATAAGATAAACTATTTTTCAAACATTAGATTCTAAAACGAGAAATCGCTACTACCTACTACTGCTGCTGTCTTGATAAATATCTAAATTAGATCCACTCTTATTATTCGAGTAGCATCATGTGTGTACGCGTATTTAACTGGAAAAAAGAGGACTATACCTCGAATCTGGCATTCTTAAAACCGACACCCTGCCCTGACGCATATCAATACCATAGAAAATGTATTACTACCTACGGAAGAATTACACAAAAACATTTCCCATCGGATGCCTGCGTCATTCAAGGAACATGCATGCAAAATGTTAAGTTCATAGGCGACATATTTTTCCATATTTCGTGACAATTACAATACAATACAAAACAAAAACACTTTATTGTACACCAGGACAGAATATACAAATTATGAAATAACTGCACATGTATACAATAGGCGGTCTAATCGCTTACAGCGATCTCTTCTAGACAACCTTAAGCATGGAAAACTCATATGGAAGAGGGATGGGTAGCGGTGTACATAAAGATTAGTAGTAGAACGCGGTATCTAAAATGGCACATTCACCAAAGTGAAAAATTCAGTTAGTAGCGGTTTTGAGCAGGCGTTGCAATCAATATCGCTTTTGTTATCATTATTGATATGAATCGGTTAGAGTATTGGTGAATGTATATTGGTAGGATACAGGATTTTGGGTTTTTTATTCCCTTATCACCCTAAAAACCTACAATAAGTTTTAGTCAGGAGTAATATAAAAAAAATCTTAGCCATTTAATAATTTACTCCATACGGCTTGGGCGCAGCACCGATGAAAGATAAAGCAGCAGTAAAGAGATTAATTATAAATTCAACAATTAAAACTTTCGCGGGAACCTGGTGTTCACGGTGCGTGGGTGAATCATTACAATCCTTAACTTTTAACTGACGTCACCTGCGTCACTCCCTCCATCCCTCACGCTCCCTGACGTCATTCGCCGACCGAGGAAAAGGTAGGATGCGAAATTCTATAGGACTAACAGATCGACATTTGAATTCGTATAGAAAAATATTGAATTGATAAACTGTCGCCTGGAAACCGTCTTAGCAATTCTATATCCACAGTGAAAACTTCACTCTTATTTTTCATCCTCAACAAAATGTTTGCAAAGTCATTACTCCGAGCATCGTTGGAAAAAGTCATTAAACCAGCACGCTGGCGGGGAAAATAATAGCTAAAAGACTCGGTCACGTTGTGGTTCTCTTTATAAGCTGGCTAATGGGTGAAATCCTGATGCATGCAGAATTGAAGATAGCGTAATGGCAAATTGCCTCGCTACAAAGGACGAAAAAACCTGCCAACTGCAGGGACGAATAAGGTACGGATTTGTACAGTAGGCAACATGCAATCGTACGTTTCCTCTATGTTGCGATGGAGACCAATCATCGCTACAGAGCTTCATAACTGAATCTAAATAAACGCTCCTCAAGAACTCTGTACAACACAGACCGTGATTCTAATAACCCTGATTTGCAATATTAATGTATGATGATTAATGTATCTGAAGCAGGTGCTATATATAGCGTAACTTCACAATCTTTCGTGAAAAAGATTTCATAAATAAATTATGATATGACACAACGTCAATTACTTGGTAACCGGATACGCTTTGTTATTTCCACGAGCCTACCTACTTCTTTCGAATACTTTGGAGTAAGATTATTTAACTAAAATAAATAAACCAGAATTAAGGAAAGACCTCATGTACATCCGAAAGAAAAGATATGAAGCTCGTGATATAAAATGAAAACTAATTACAATTATATTCCGTGGGACAGCAAATATTCTCCCGGGAAAAGAGGATTCACGTGCTGCACGACATATTATTTGAATAATGCATGATCATTGCATATGCAAAGGATGGAATTAGAATAATGCAATAGAGCTATGGTGGATGTAACCCCCACCACCATAACCTACTGGAACTAGAACAACCTAGATATTATTAAACATTTATGCAAATTTTGGGAAAACAAATAACAGAATCATATTTATATGCTAAGAAAAAAAAAGGTAATAGGATTAGTAATTTTGTTTACACGAGTCTCAAGAGTCTGGAGTTATTTTCTGTCATCTCGTAATGACGTCTCTTTTCTCGGCCGTGAAAAAAATGTAATCATCGAGCTCTGGCGTCACTACGTAAAATATACTTAATTTGAGTGTAAGTACGTTATAATTAATGAAAACATACAAGTATTTACAGTTGAAACATATATTTTAATTTTTTAAAGATTTCCTGAGTTATCATAAGTAGACACGTATTAATATATTTTTTATTCATTTGAAAGTCGTTTCTTTAATAAAAACCTGGCGTGTTATCCCATTAAAATTCAAATTCTGACTTTGAAGAAACTGCTTCGAGGTTTCTCAACTTTGTAGTGCCTACCTATACGAGTATATTCGTTTCTTTGAGTGTTGACTTGAGGCTTACCTACTACAATATTCACAGGGCCTGGCTTGACACAAGACTTCATTATAAAGAGAGGTCAAATTCTAGTCTTACCATGACCCGCATATGGAAAAATTGTTTGTAACTCAAAAAGCTTAGCTTCACTCAGAACCCCACAGTAAAGAAAAATGGGTTTGTTTTGTGTATGTTTGAAACCGGATGTAGAAGATTAGGTCCATGACCCGCGCTAAACTTGCGAATAACCTTGCGGAATTTATTTGAACATAATTTTGAAATTTCTCACACTAAAATGTACGGTAAATTGTACATGTGTACCTATCGTTATACTTTTTAAATCCTGCTAACAGCCTAACTAAATTAGCATTAACTTAATTAACGCACTAGTGGTGTATCGCTAGGCGCAATTACGTTCCCTTTATCGCAGGTGGCACGAACAACACTACACATCAGATTTTTGTGAAGTATTGTGCGACAAACATCGACGTGAAATCGATAGTCACCCATAGAAAACAAATCTTACACATACGATTGTCAAGTAAAGTGCACATTGCATTTAGTTCATATTCAGAGCGCGATGATTCTACGAATTAATTAAATAGCCACGTGGCTTTTACCCACCCACAATTTCTTCGTAGTCACTTCATAATTTATGCATCAAGCTGTGTATTTTATACCGTTACGGGATACTTTATCTAAACCACAACGGGCCTCCGTTGGTTCATAATTGGACGTAGAATGTTGATTACATAAATAGGAGGTCTTGCGACAGCCATTACACTATCGGTAATTAAATACAATTTATAAAAGCAAATGTATGTGGTTGTTGGATTATGTTGACAAAATATAATAAAGGGAATGATAGCCCACATTTTCTGGGGCAGTGTTAACGATCTAAAATGTAGCTCATACTCGTTCGTTCTTTCAAAGTGTCTTCATGTGTCTTCTTGCATTATTGATTTTCCTAATATTTATTTGTTTGTTCAAATATTAATTATAAAAAATAATACAAAATTTCGGAGACATTATTGTTCGTATTTAGTTGAGCGTTGAGCAGACTCGTCATTGGAAAGTATGTTAGCGTGACAATCTGATGCGACTAATGATGTCCTGGCACAGAAACTGACAAGATTTTTTAATCTATCATTAACGTGAATGTGTCGCGTATCAAGTTTTCTATTATGAGAGCACGTTAATCGATCAGCGATCGACATGATATGGCACGGTAAGATTGCATCACAAGCCAGCAACGAATTGAAACTACGATACCATATAATATGGTATTACCCTAAAGAGCCATGTCGCGTTTTATGTGCTTAATTAATCAATGCAGAACTTTTTAAGTGCCCAGATAATAAATAGATGTAAGCACAGATAATATAAGACAAGCTTCTAAAATTCTATTACTTAGATGACGTCAGCATTCATTACCATTTCTTGGATTAAATATTACGTAATACTTGGAAAATATCCATGATCGGTAAGTACTAACCTAACCTACCTACCGCATTGTTCTAAGTGCCCAAGAAGCCTTAACGACTGACATTAAAGGGCAGATCTAGAGATTAAATCAACCCGATATGCTTTATGACACGACAATTTACACCGACGTTTACAAATTCTTACTTAACTAAATGAATCGCTTTATCGTAAAAATAAATCATAAACTAGTTTTTAGTATTTTGTGACTTACAATGCTAATTAGCACCTGCTGTGATCTACGAAACCTGTTGTTTGACAGAAAGGAAATACGCAAAGGGATACCTACTAATTGATTATAGTTATGGCGAGTCGCTGGACAGTTAAAGGTCGGATTCCACAAAGCGACAATCATGGGACAGGTGTACGTAGGAGTGCCAGGAATAGGACGATTTGCCGTGTATGTCGAGTGGTCGAGCCACCGTGAGAACGCCGCACCTGCCGGGCAAAATGAATGCTATCGCAATGAGAACGGCGGCTCGGGTAACGTCATTCTTTAATATCACACGATGTGTGTACATTACGGTTGGAAGATTCTCTCACAATGTATGTTATGTACTATGCGAATTCATTAGATCAGGCACATACTTTGTTATGGTGCGACATGATCTAGAATTTTAGACGAAGGGCCATGTTACATCTATTGTGACTGCTGGGCAAGTTATTATGTCGTGTGATGTGCAAATTAAACAGAAGTAAAAAAAAATTGCCTTAATTTCTAATCAATCTCTTTGTACGTCCAAACATAGCTGTACTGAATGTTTTGAAGCAGATTATGATCTGCAATCATTTACAAAAGTAGATACCGAATCAGCTCAACTTGTAGTGGGTTTGTGAGAATATTAATAACAAAGAACTGTGCAGATAAATTACCAATTACGAAATAATTATTCAAATCATATCACCTTTCTTGGGGTCCATGTTGAACTTTTTCCTGCCTATGCTCATCTGTTTGGCCTTGCTGTTCTGCTTGCACTCCTCCTGGCCGTCGAGGGCCTCAAGCTCAGCCACCACCTCACCAAGCTCATCTTTGAGTTGCTGTTGACAAAGAAACAAACGTTTAAAAAATGGCGCACACCCACTCCAAGTCTTTGATACGATTCCAATGCTCTGCAAAACTAAAATCACAACAACAGCAAAAGATTCTAGTAACTAACGGTAGACTATTCCAGTGCCTTGAACACACAGAATTTTATAAAACCTATTCCACGAGCCCTATTGTGCCGCCGAACGTTCAGGCATAATACCACCCCTATCTTGAAGACATTCCAAAAATCCGTACGAAACGATGTGCTTAATCGCCCCTCCATGGTACAGCCAAGATATGGAACACCTCGCCGGCATCTGTGTTCCGGGCCCGCACAACCTATCATACCTAGGTTTCCAGTGAGGTTATGGTCAAACGCTTGCTTATCTCAAATAAAAAAACCTAATTGGAATTTGATGACAGTTTAAATTTAAAATACTAACATTGAAGGAATTGCTAAGGTTTCACACGTGATAAATTAAATGAAAACTGATTGTCAAAGTAGATGTAATGTACTCGTAATAAAGCACGCAAGTCAACCGAGCGAATATAGATCGCAAAGACATGATGGGGTCTACTTTCCTTACGGTATTTCTACATGAGCAAGCAGTTATTGGTCCAACAAGCCTGAAAGGCGACAAGGTTAACCACAGAGCTCGCTAATCTTCGTTTACCTTCAGGATGTTTGACTCCTTTTTAGAATGTCGTGCTTGCGTTAGTATCTGTTAATACCTCCAAAGGTAATGCGAGTTTATTTGGATAAAGTCGCATTTACATAACTTTTAAAAGTCCGAAAAACTATCTTATGTAGCCGCTGACCCTTACGAAATCCGATATAATGAGTATGAGCCATGCTCGTTCACATAACCGCGTCCTCGAAATTATAGCCAGCATATCGCATTTAAGCCATATGTCAATGTGACCATAATTTTTTAATTGAATGTATCCTTAATTACCCGTAACGACAAATATTGCTATATTTGTCGCTCTGTTCGTGAATTTCCTTTATTCTAGGTACACTACGGTGAAAAACAGCATATCAACAATATTTGGAATTTCCTTTATCAAATAATGAATGAAATATCGAGGTATGACATTCTCATTAAGGCCATAAATGAAACTAAATTGGGGATTACAATTATTATTCAGCCAAACGAACATCGTCACAATGGTAGAGTCTCACTAGAGACTGAAAAACATAACGAACAATGCGCTTTCGAGAGAATATTTCATTCTTTCCGATCTCGTCTTCGTTTTTATATTACTGAACGATAGGTATTATTTCATGAAAATGTTTACTAACTCTGTACTTTAGTCAGAGCACATCTCTGATTAGTAGGAAAGACATAAGACACATACATTTTTTTCAATAATTAACTCGAAATCGACCGAGTTTGCTATTTCGTCCGCTCGTCCGCTACTCCGACTACATAAGTAGCGATCCTGTTTTTCACTACGCATCTCCGGCGGGATATCTGTACCTGGTCTGTGTAAAAAGTATCTGGGCTGACATTCGCATAACGTAGGTACATGCAGCAAGTTGTCTAAAAACTTACCAACATTTAAGCCATAAGACAAGGGTCACTTAGAAAGTATACAAGCAAACATGACAGACAGAAGGTTATCCCAGGCTTAATGAAATCACGATTGCGCATGACACTACATTATCACAGCGTGATTTGAACTTGCACGCATTAAGTGCACAAGGCTTGCAACTTACGCAATCTATCTAAATCGGCACAAAGTATTCTTTTACAGTCTCATAGTAAGGGCACAGCTTACTAACTATATACTTTTTACACTGTGGTAAGGGTATTTTGTAATCTCAATATAATCTAAAAGGGAAAGGTCACGTACTCACTCACTTACTCATTCTTACTAAACAGGAAATCTCGAACTTGACCTATTAAGCTTAAAGTGTGTGAAAAATGTTCTAAGATGTTTTAGTGTACCTACACCAACTTTACATATAGGCTTTGTTTTGTCTAAATCTCTCTCAATTTTTTTTAGTTATAGAAAGTTATATTCCGTATTTCCAGACGCGGGCGAAGTCGCAAGCACTCACTAATAATAAATATAATAAACCATATCTTAACCTCAAGAAGGCGCAAGACACAATGCGGAGCCGCTCGCAGCCGCTACGCTCTAGCAACGACGCGCTAACACAATTTGCGGTCGGCAACCTATTCCCCTAGGGACACACCACACCGGTCTTCCTCGTCTAGACTATAAAATAATAACAGAAAAAGCCACCCACTGTACTGCCTTAAGTGAAACTATTTCTCATATCCCACCGTCGCCTACCCTCCTGCGCCGACGAATGAACAACGACTTTATGAAGCCCGTATTCATCCAACTGAACATTTTAATTAAACGTCCCGTCGTAACTAAGAGCCCATACAGTTGAATAAAAAGCAAAACCAATTACCATAAACATTTTTGGTACGTTTATACGTAGGTAATGAATATCCAATATACTAATGAAGTATAACAAAGAGAAATACTGAATTATTAAAGTTTCATGATAATTAACTACGCACAATTGAATGAGCGAATTTTGAGACATAAAAATAAAAAACAAACCCCCTAGCCGTTGAAAAATTCTAAAACGTCAAAATAATAAACACATAAGGCCTGCACATATACAGGACAAGACCATTAAAGCCCAACATATCTTTGACAAAGGAGATGGTTGACAAGACCAAAATGAAACAAGTATGAATTTTCCGTACCAGTTTGAAGTATTGTATGATTGAGGGGCATGTGTTTGCCAACTCTGTCTAGACAGTTTTTTACTTAGGAACCAGAACCAGGTAAGTAGCTAAGTTTCTACAAGCGCTATGTCTAGTGGCAGTTAGAAATCATTGGAAAAAGTACCAAGACAAATTCTAATCACAATAGAATTAAAACCCTATGAAATACAAAAGAAAAATAAAGGTCATGAGATATTGCTATTAACAATTTAAACTATCCGTTGTAGCACAACCGGTGATTATTTAATTAATGAGACGTAAGGTCTCATGTGATATCTCTACCCGTAAAAAGTACTTTATTTAAAAACTAACCTACGCCAAAGCCGCACTCCAAGGGTTTCATTCCATTTTGAGTTTTAGATACGAAACCTTCCGGGAAGATTGTTGACGAGAAAAAACAAGACAATACGCATATACTCGAGTGTAGCTGTAGACTATTAGGCACGAAAAGGGTAAAATGAACAGTCGTTTCCTTTCAGCCTTAGGAGTATCACACTAAGAAAAGCTATTCCAAAGAAAGCTCCTCAATCTCAATGTTAACAATTGCAGACATAAAAAATCTCACGGTTGTATACAAATATAGGGCGACGTTTTCACCATAAATAACAAACTTTCGTCAAGCACAATTGGATACTTATCGCCGTATAAATTTATTTGTATGTAATGGAACCTTTCACCGATAAAGTGGTGAATGTAGCTGACGCCACGTAATTTCTGAAAGTTATTTCATCTACGATCGACGACGGCAAAAGCTGGATGTGACAAAAATGTGGTATCCATTGATT
>DWLO01001056.1:0-16399 GCA_018245335.1 Dalla quadristriga
CAGGCATAGTTGGCAGTATCTCGTTCTGTATACGGTTGATTTTCGCGATGCAATCGGAAATGGTACAGTTATTCGGTTACTTATAAAACTTTAGCAGTGGGGGACAGACGAGAGGTTGGCTCCCTTTCGATCCCCGGCCGGGATCACACGTTTTGAGCAGAAAAATGTTTGTACTCGGGGTTTGGTTTTTTAATTATTGTGTTCTTATGTGTTTCCGATACCTGCAGCACAAGGAAGAGGGAATCCTAGTGTCAGTGTGCTAGCGTGTCATGTATTTTTGAACTGCAGTGGCCTTTACCCCAGTAGGCTGCGACATTATTATCTAACATTAATATAAGAAAGAATTATTTAACCCACTCCAAAATACTTTTGAAATCCCATGATAGTGGGCATATGTGCCGAACTGACTTAATGTAACAACTTTAACCATGTACATGTATGCAATAATAAATAATACAATATACTACGTTTACTTCAAAATGTAGGTACAAATGTCCATCAACAAACCTTGGATTGTCTGTACTGTCTAACCTGTGGTTAAGCTTGTAAAGAACTTCAGCCCGCCATTGTAAATTAAGTTTATTTATCGGATGCTATCAATTATTTGCTTTTTAAGTAAGAACTAAGTAATGCAGTAAGTACTCTGGTAAGGTGCTTGGTGAATAAGGAGGACATTCGTTTCGAAAGTTTATGTTTACAGCAGGTTGACTCACTGTCAAACTACTAACTACCTCCTTTTTGTCGTCATAACGTCAAGTTCAGTGATGGTTAATAGAATATTACCAACATATAAAATTAGAGTGTCTTTGATATTAAAATTAAGGGCAATAAATATAATATTTATGCTATTTATATGACTCCTAAACATAATTAACCGTTGTTAGAATTTTTGACTGTCTGTCTGTCTACGTTTTTCAGCGCAAATAGACTCCGAAACGTTTTTTTTTTCGTTTTCTTTCTTACATTATAGACATAGGTAGGTTTTCATTTTTCATTTCTCTATTTTTCCTCATTTTTCTTAATCATTGAAAATTCTAGATTGTCCGAACGTGAGATATGCGAAAAGTAACAACGCTTTGGGTTAGAGAATATGTAATATTTGTTTTACATTTGAACTAGAAATAAAATAAAACTTATATTTTATGCTTGGTGTAGGTATCATTATTTCATATTTCGTATGTTTGTAGGTCATTCGCGTTGAAAGTAGGTTTGCAAGTGTTACTGCGAGAGTACGACTTCGACAGCAAGAAAGGACCCCCGTTCTCAGCGGCCGATATCATGAACATTTTCCCAGTCGTTAAGCATATAAATCCAAGGGTAATTATACATTAGTTTAATACATTAAAGTGGTAAATTCGTCAAAATCGGGAATGATACTTAACTTTGCAAATCTATAAATACTTTAGTCGTGCTATGCTATCACTAGTTGCACTTTTTATTACTAATGATATTACTAAAGGTTTGACAGTTGCAAACAAGGCCATAGAGTTAGTGTGATGCCTTTTTTTTTTATGGACTACCTCACAGAAGGTTAAGGCTTAAAGTGACATATTATTAAAAACAGATGTAAAATAACGTACGTAAAATGCTGTTTTGATATTCCAGGCTTCAGACGCCTACAACTTCTACACGACTGGTCAGAATAAGATCCAAGCAGGTGCTGTGTCGGAAGGCCACGAGTTGATCGCGGAAGCGCTGAACCTACTCAACAATGTGTACGGTGCGATGCACGGGGAGATCGCGCAGTGTCTGCGCATGGTGGCCCGACTCTGCTACGTCACCGGGGACCATAGAGACGCCATGGCGTACCAACAGAAGGCTGTTCTGATGTCGGAGCGTGTCAATGGCATTGATCACCCGTACACAATCACAGAATATGTAAGTCTATTTTAAACACTTTTTTGTAGAGTTTTAGCCTATCGAACTAGCAGACGGGCCACCTGATGGTATGTCTTCACCGTAGCCTATGGACACTCGAAGAAAAAAACACCAGAGCAGTCGCCAATGAGTCGCCGGCCCTGATGGAGAGCTCTTTTTGCGCCTATCTTGAAGAACTCCCATGTCATAGTCCACTGAAAAACCTCAAGGCGGAAGCTCATCCCACAATTAACGCGTGCGAGACCCGATACAAATTGAACTAAGAAAAAATCCTTTTTAGTGGCCTACATATATATTGAACATTGGGATATGGCGTTTTGTCAAATCCAATTACATTGTTATTCCTTTATGTGTAATCTTACTTCTTACTAATATTATAAATGTAAAAATCTCTTTGGTTTTTTGATTTGCAGCATAATTTTAACGCGGACTAAATCGTGGGCAAAGCTTGTAAACTAACAGAGTGAATTTATATATTGAAGTAAAAATTTTTTTTATCAATAATATAAATTGAAACACTGCCGACTGTGAGGAGAGGACCGAGCTAGAAATAGGAATACTAATAGAATTGCACAACATTATAGCTCCGCCCTGCTGTGCTCAGAGCCATGTGTTTGCGGTGAAGAATGTTTAAGATTGAATGTGATTCTATTGATCGTAAAACTCCCAGCTACGCTCCTCTCAACTCTAGTCATCACGGTCCGGCATTTAAATAGTCTACAGTGACACCAGGATCTCTTTATTATAATGTACGTTGTGTTCCAGTCGCATTTGGCGCTGTACTGCTTCGCGAATGGGCAGGTGAGCACGGCGCTCAAGCTGCTGTACCGCGCGCGCTACCTGGCGCTACTCGTCTGCGGGGAGAACCACCCCGAGATGGCGCTGCTCGACGTAAGTTGTAACTTATCTCTATTGTTTATTGTCTTGGTCGAGTACGCATTCCCAACAGCCAAACTCGTTGATGGGCGCGGCATAAATACTTGCTATTTCACATAACGACGTGATTAGTGTTTTCAAAAAAATAGGGCGGAGCCGTCATTCCTGCTCCCCGCGTTGGACGGGAATTTAGGGTGAGATGCAAGATTTATTTTGGCGAAAACAAGCGCGCGTATACTAAGAATAGTCCTTCGGTGAAAAGAATTGATGTAAAATCTACTTAATGTATCTTCGTTAAAAACAACTTTTGAATAAATTAACTATATACATAAGTACATTTCTTTGCAGATTTCATACTCCTTATATTATATATTTACGCCCAAAGTTGCGTTAATATTCGTGTTGAAACATGGATCTTTGGAGGTCCGCAACTAATAAAAATATAATTTGAAATTTTAAAATGTGGTCATTGTATAGCGATTTCGTGAATAATTGTAAAATATTTAAATTAAAATATTTAGTACGATTGTTTAAATTTAATTTTTTTTAAAGTATTCAAAATGTAAGTAAGAATAAGTAATTGGATATAGGAGAATTATATTTTAGGTCGAGGTATATTAAATTGTTAGCATATTGCGGTTGAGGCACTCAGGAGATTTTTGATTAAATAATAATAAATGTAATTTAAAAAAACCCTGTCACCAGAGCAACATCGCCCCTTTTTAAATGCTTTCCACCCGTCCCTAGAGCAACATTGCACCAATATAATTATCTATATTCGTCCCCAGAGCAACATCGCGCTGATCCTGCATGCGGTGGGCGAGTACGAGCTGTCGCTGCGGTTCGCGGAGCGCGCGTGGCGCGTGACGGCGAGCACGCACGGCTCGCGGTCGCTTAAGGCCGCCGTCGCGCGCCACCTGCTCGCGCGTACGCTCTCCTGCCTCGGCGACTTCCGCACTGCGCTCGCGCACGAGAAGGAGACCTACTCTATATACAAGCAACTGGTGAGATAACTGATCATCCCTCAGCCTTTGATTGTCTTCTGCTCGACTAAGGCCTCCCTTAAGTGTCGCCACTCCGCTGCATGCTTAATACTACACCACTGTAAATGAAGAGCAACATAACAGCTTATGTTAGAGCATACATTTTAGGTAATTTTTTTTTGTTTTTTTTTAATTTTGGGTAATATCTTTGTGCTCTATATAAAAGCAACTGTTGACTATACATCCATCAGCTTTTGAACGTCACCTGATGGACAAAAGCTTCCCTTAAGTGTCCCCACTCCGCTCAATTCTATATTACACTACTATTTGGGAGGTCTGGGGTTCAAATCCCAGGCACGCACTTATGACTTTTCTAAGTTATGTGGGCTTTATGTAATTGAATAGCATCTCCTGTCAGTAAAGGAAAATGTGTGTAAACCTACAATCTACATACTCCATAATGTTGTGAAAGGCGATTGAAGTCTGCCAATCTGCACTTGGCCAGCGTGGTGGACTATGGTCTTCCCCTTCTAGCCTTGAGAGAAGACCCGTAGTCAGTAGTGCGTATTTGGTGGGGTGTGATAATGATGATTCATATTGATAAATTGAGTAAGAATGCGCATGCGTTTGTGTATGTGACAATAAGTGCAAGATTGCGTTTCAGCTTGGTGAGAAGCACGAGAAGACGCGCGAGTCGTCCGAGTGCCTGCGCCACCTGACGCAGCAGGCGGTGGTGCTGCAGAAGCGGCTGGCGGAGGCGTACGCCCGCGCGCCCGCGCCGGCACCCAGCGCGCCGCACGCGCCGCTCGCGCCGCTTCACATCCAGCCGCCGGCCATGGCCTCCGTCATCGACATGCTCAACCTCATCAATGGGATACTGTTCGTTCAGATCAGGTATATGTTTTAATTATTAATAAAATTGGAATTTCTGTCTGTGATATTTTAAATTAAGGTCAATAATTATTATATGGGATATGCAATTTTTTTTTTAATGTATTGGTAAATGTTATCGATTCCTGCTTGAAATCTCACATTGTATTTCACAGCCCTCAAGACATAGAACAGTTCAAAGCGGAAATAGAAAAAAGACAGCTTAAGGATTTGCCAGTACCGGCCATAGCTGGCGATCTGCCGGGAAAGACGCCAGAGGAGTCTCCGGAGGGCGATGCGGGGGTCGCGGATGTCCCGGTGGTCGCGGGGGAGGCGGGGGACGCGCGCCCGGCGCCGGGGGCCGACAGTTGAACCCCCGGCGGGCAGCCAGCCTCGGCAGAGTTCCACTCTGATGGACTCTCTTACGTCGTTATTTTACCGTTATTGATTGATGATATTGTTCCTTATTATCTATGAATGTATGCTGTAGTGAATAGTGTGCTAAGGTTTGATGTAGATTTTTTTTGTTAGTAAATTTTGAGGATATCGTTTTGATCACGATTATGAATTAAATATTTTATTCGATTCTCGCGATGTGCAATAGTATATGTTATGCGTGTACATTATTATTATCATTCGGATGTCTCGCTCAAATCGCGCAACCGTATGGTTTCATTCGCCACCTCGCTGAAACACGAATAACCGAACTAGTGCAATTTTGATGTAGTGATAATAGCAATAAGTTTTGGTTGTGAACCCGAGACCACGTGCGCGTCGCTGTAACGGTACTGGTGCACTGGTGCTACTGCCAATTTAATCCTTTTCATATATGATTTTATGAATTGTTATTAATGAGTATTATTTGTTTTTTTAATAGTGCGGGAGTATATTGTTGAAACCCATAATCGTAGCAGTTTGATTATATTGTGATTGAAATGTAACAGGACTGGATATATCAAGATATTATAATAATGCGACACTAGCAAATCAAATTGTTATTATGTGTAAGATGATGAGAGCAAGTTAACTCGTGATGAATATTGTTCGTTTTAATACTGAATCCAGTGTTTGATTTCTGTTCTAGAATTATTAGTGCCATACACGTAGTGATTGTAAGTTCTTTATGTAATGTTTCCATTAGTCTGTGATATAGTGTTTATCATCGAGCCGCTTGCCTTATCGACACATTAGAGCTACCACTAAATTATCAACAGTACCAATATTTACAATTATTTAACCTTTGCATGGTTATAAAAAAATATTGATAACTATGACAAATATAATATTGTTAAAATGTGTACAATAATTTGATATAATTGAATAACATCGGAAATGTATTAATAAGTTATTCTTCGGCGTCCGTGTCATGTACTCTTAATTAAATTATTCATCAGTGTCGTGATATCAATTCCTGTTTATATATTTATTATAGATGGTGCTATGTTACCCGCTAATGTTCTGTAATATATAGCCCGGTATAATCTGTCTAAAAACGCTTATAGTGCCTATATTACGCGATTTAGGTAACATTTTTTCTTTTCCAATTACGCTACGCGGAGATATACAGTTCAAGGTTTGTTAAATATTTACAATCATCCTGAATGAACAAACTATTCAATTAAAGAAAAAGAAAAAGTGTTGCGAAAATCACTTCATTTTAAGAGTATCCTAAATCGTTGATTGTTCACACATTTCAAATTTTAACGGTTTGTTAGACATTGTTTCGGCGATGCGCAGCCCGCACTGGGTTGTGTCGGTGTTCGCACTTGTACCGAACTTCTAGCGTGTTTCTTACGAAACTTAGCGGATATTTAAGGAAGTTGTTCGATAAAGTACGTGCCTAAACATAAAATAATGTTGTAGTTGTTACATTTCTTTAACAGTATAACGACTATGTGAATACGGCGCTGTTCGTAGTATACTAATAAAACATTCGTTTTTAAAACTTCTTTTATTCAACATCAACACTAAACTGCCTTCAACTTTTGCATTTATTAAAGCTAAAATTGGTCAGGTCCAAAATAAAACACCATTAAAAATTGTTAATTTAAAGGTATAATTTTTATTATTTTATGAAACAAAAGTTTTAAGTAAGACTTAACTTAAAAAGTGTTATAAAACATACTTGAGTCATACTGACTATGGTGCAACGTTACACGTGCTTCATAGCTTGCTTACTTGTCTGGGTTTTTACATAAAATGTTGTTGCTGTAAAATGTTGATTTATTCAATGGAATAAAAGATATTAAAGATAAAAACATGAGATATTTATATGAACTACATACACATATGTTAAACATAATTTTGAACCGTGACAGTGACTACGACACAAAAGCATTACAACATGACAATGTTACAAATGTATTATATCATCATTTTCGAGTGCGAGGCCTAGGCCTCGGCCTCGCACGGGGCCGGGGCCGGGGCCTGCGGCGGCGCACGCGCGGCGCTCGGCCCCGTTCGAGCTGCGCCGCCACCAGCTCGGCCAGAGCGCCGCGCTCCGCCAGCATCGATAGGAACGTGCAGATAAACTCGTCGTAGTTATGCGTTCGTCTGCAGTCGTCCACCTGAAACAATAAAATACACATTATTTGCACACCAGTTAAATACTATATTTAGAAGCTTGGTGCACGATTTAATTATAGGCAAAAGAATGAGCAAGAATAC
Organism: Dalla quadristriga; assembly: GCA_018245335.1. Classification (NCBI taxonomy): domain Eukaryota; kingdom Metazoa; phylum Arthropoda; class Insecta; order Lepidoptera; family Hesperiidae; genus Dalla; species Dalla quadristriga. The sequence goes on from DWLO01001056.1 coordinate 7,275, forward strand.
ATAAAAGGTCATTGGTAGACTATTCTGAAAAAAAAAACTATTCTGAGAACATTATTGGTAACTTTGATGTCTGAAAAAACGCATTGGAATGAATGGGGAGTAGTCGTGCTTGTCTAGATATTTTATTATGGTAATAAAGAATGAAAACAAGTCCATCTTTTTCTCTCAATTTGGAATAGAATAAGAATTTATAATACAACGTCAAAAAATATAAAATATTGAAACACAAGTGAAACTTTAACGCACCTTGTACATATCCCGCTTATCATTTTCATCATTGAGTGCTTGCTGGCATAGCTGAACTTCATTTGCGATACTGCTCATAAACATGTTTAGTTCAGAATGGCTGAACAGCAACTTTCTCATCCTCAGTGGCTGTTCTGGGAGGTTTTCAACACACAACAACACAGGCGAATGATTGCTTTTGACTAGAGCTGTTATTGATGTTGGGAAAATCTAAAAAGACGAGAGAGAAGTATTTAATAAATATTAAAAAACGCACACCCACACTAATATTCCGTGTTGCGGGTGGCGGACACAAAACAAAACAATTTAACGCCGAAGTCTCGAATTAAAACCTTATTTGCCAAATAAATGTCTACCCTGCCAAGGATCGAACCCGGGACCCACAGCTTGTCACTCAATAACCAACACTCTATGGAGTCGTCGCTATTTTAACAAATATAATATTATTAATTAGAATAACTAGAATCCCCAATAATGAGCTTCGAAACATGCAATGTTAATGCCGGAACTGTGTGTTTCAAGTCAAATAATATTACAATATTGTTGTCACCTCTGTTAGTATTTGATGTTTGTTGCTAATGGTGACAAATTTTGCAACTATGTTTTGGTCTACAGGATCCGCTAGAACATAAGTTTCAAACAATTTAATCCAATGTTAAGTAGTATAAGTAAGTAGTTATAAAAAATGGAACAAACATAATATGGTTACAGACATAAAAAAAGATAATGGTCAATACTCCTTTGAGGATAACAGAGATGGTCGAAAAAAGGGGTCGCTATCCGTAAGCCCTACTTTATGGTGACCTAATCTGTATTTAAATGGTTCATTCTTTACAGTCACAGATGTCTCCCTTAGACAGAAATCAAACCCGGGACACATCTTGCTCAGCAGACAGAATACATTTATAAGGGAATCATCAAAATTGGAACTGTTCATTGATTTTTTTAAATACAATTTGTGTACACCTTACATAAGAGATAAACCCCCTTACTTATAAAAAATCGTTTATCAGTATCTCAGCACCTATTTTTAGACGTATTTAAATTTTCGTATACCTAGTTTCTGATAGACAAAATTGGCAATAATTGTTTTCGCCCTTTATCTCTATCAATAATACGAATATTAAAATATGTCTAAAATGTCCGTACTTTTGTTGTCAACAGTGATATTGAAGCACCATGTTTCAAAAGTTCAACATTGGTGTTTTAATATGACAGTTCATTACACAGCGTTTCAAGTTTAATAAGGTTTTTATAATTAATCAGTAATTCATCACTTAAATTCAATTAACGTTTATAAGTAAGACGGTCAGTGTTTTCTTTTTACCTAAACCAATGCTGTTATCTTGATGTGGTCTGTCAGAAGAACCAATCTCAATGGTAATGGCATGAGTGAAGTCTATGTTGTACGTTTGCACTTCTGATGCTTCCAATGCATTGAAGATGGCATCCTCAGTTATAAGTACTGAATTATCATTCATTGAGTTTTCACTACTGTTCTGGGACCCAGTATTCTCTGGAAAATAATAGTTAATAATACTTTTGTAAGTGTCCACTGGAAGGAGCTGGAGGAGGCCTATGACAAAAGGCACACTGAGAGACAGAATATAATTTAAAGAAAGTAATCCAACCCTAATAAGGAAAACTACAATCTCAGTAAATCAATATATAAATACAAAATATTTTTGCATTTAATAAAAAATATTGTAAAGATAACTAACTGGTTCAGGGTTTCCGTAATGAAGTAAACTTTCAACATTATGGGAGCTTACCCTTGCCAAGCAGTAGGATCCGTGAACAATTTAGCTGTATTAACAAATTACGGTTCACTTACCATGTGCATTTCTCGCTTTGTTCAACAAATGACGCATATGTTTTCCAATCCTTGAGATGGCTTCCTTAATTCTCTTCTGGTTAATTTCAAGTGAACCAAGTTTTTGCATCAAGGCAATTCTTCTATCAGGAACTACAGCCATTAAATTAAACCTGAAAGTAGTAAGTTCAGATTTACCTGCTTCATTCTATATGTATCTATAGATGATTGCTGGCCTGACAGACATTAGCCTGCCTTACCCTAACCAGTAGGTAAGTATTTATTTTAACAATGTGCATGTGTATTGTTTACAATACCTCACCAAAGCTTCATTGAAATCTTATAATATCTTATAATCTTATTGTTTAGGAACGCATACAGGGCAAACAAACATTCATTTTCATATTATAAGAATGACTTTGTATTTTTTTGTACTTCTGTATGTATACAACAGGCATACAATAGTCTCAAATGGCCACAGGGGGCTATGGACAGCTGTAACCAACTTCAAATAGGATGGTAGAAATAGTCTTCCTTAAATGCTTTTACCTTTGCACCTTTGCATATTGAACAATACTATAAAAGAGTATTGTAAAAGTAAAGCAGCAGTGTTACCTTATGTCATGGACTTGTTCTCCAGCATCCCTGCCCAGTCTTTCGGCCATTACCCTTCTGAATTTGTCTGTCCAATCCTCATCTAGCGCCCAAGGACCGTGATCGGTAGGGTAAGGTTTTAGGCCATCTAATTCAAACAAATGACCATTGATTGGCACAAAGCTCACAAAGTGATAAGCTTCACCTGAAAATAGGAAGTCGAATCACTTATTTTGATTACAGTGCAGTATCACTACATGATAAGTCAAACAGTATGTTAGAATTAGAAGCACATACCTTGTAATTTAGTGACCTAAAACACATCTTTCATTTTTCATAGTAACATAGGTGTATTATTTTATTAAAAATGTATTATAATTTACTCTGTAAGTGCCCATGCCTGCAAATTCTCCTTAATTTTCTTAAAGCAGTGTACTGTTTGCCTACCTGCATTTGGCCAGTATATTGGACAGAACTATTCCCATTCTGAGAGGAAACAGTTTACTTATCTAGTGTTGCCCGAGTTCATAGGCATGATGTCTACATACTACTCAGATAACCCTTGAGGCAATATAATAAAGGATAAAAATACCTGTAAACCTTCCAGTGGGCACACCAGCACATTTATCAGTCTTCTTTCTAGCTTGTGGAATGGCATGTGAGTTATGAGCACATGCAAGCTCAGGGGTGTTGCCTATTGCCCAGCCCTTGTTCTCTGGGTTCATTCCAAGAGTATGTTGCTATATAGTAAAACGATACTTGTTTTAATACAACAATAAAACCAAATAAGCTGCTCAGTCTTTGTTAAATAACCATTAACAGCTTTTGGGAATATTTATTAGTACCTAAATACACATGTTATATGGAATACAAAAAAAAATCATAGAATAAGTACTTATGCAATATCATAGTTGTTAAGTAGTTAGTTTACAACACAGCTGATGCTAATTTTATTGTGTCAGATCAATTATAGACAGATGCAAAAAAAATAAGTACCTTTAATCTACTCAATGTTTCACCCAAATGTAGATTGGGGCAGTTCAGCAATATGGATAGGAGAGCGTGAGTGGCGCAACTATTGGGCACCATCTGCTGAGCGAAGAATATGTTGTTGATAGTTTCCTCATCTCTCACGAAGCTCTCTATTTGCTCAACGAATTTGCGACGCGAGCGGCGTTCTTCAATCCAGCGGAATAAAAAAATATATCCGTAAACCGGACTCTCTAGAGGCTTGTGCAAATCATATATTTCTTCCACTTGAACTCCTTTGACACCAAAGTCCTCCAACAACAAAGTAAATAGTCCAGGATCACTTTCTAACTCAAGCCACCCCTCCGTTAAACTATTCAATTCCACCGGCATATTTTTCATGTATGCTGTTGTTGAAAAGTAATATAAAATTTTAATGAGACATAGTCCAAATAATTTTGAAACAAAACAATAAAACTAATAGCAACATAACAAAGTAATCCTCCTACTAGTACAACAGTAGTAACTGCTCCTACCTGTTAGCATTACAACTTATAATGTTGATTGATACCTCACCAATTTTTTTTTATTAAATTCATAGCTGTTGATTTTTGGAATTTATCTCAAATCTAATATGGTCTATTACACTCAACTCAATATTTCTTTCTTTCATCTGAGAAAAAGGAAGTTTTTAATTTAATAATAAATAGTTTTTAATGGCTAACATCAGATGTCACTTTGACTTGTCTTGCCAGCTGTCACCAGATTGTGGCTGTCATATTTTTTTTTTCTCTAATATATTGTTGTGTATTACCAATATAGCTATACAGCTATTGTTTTTTATGTGATAAAAATACAAAACGGGCATGCAGTGCCACCAACCACTGCCGTCCATAGACATCTGTGACAAACCTCGAATAGGACTGTGCGAGGAGCTGTTAGTTAATTAGGTAGTCCTGTTAGTATGAGCTGTTAATAATAGTATTAGTTGTTTAGTATTGGTTAGTGGTGGGAGTGTGGCAGATAGGACTATTAGTTTATGTTAATCCTATTAGTAGATATTGTTAATACCAGTTAGTAATCGTTAGTATTTGTCATATACGAAGATGGTCACCGATGCGTTGCTACCCCTGAAGTCTGAGGTGGTCGCCTCTTATATAAGTGTAAACGGTATCCTCAGTTACCAACCAGAATACAACTTTTGTATACAATTATTTCACGGCAGAAATGACTCGTCGTCGCCGACGACCTTCAGACCTTCAGACTAGCATCGCAACGTCCGCAATTCAAAGGAGGTGCCCTAAGATTAATTGCAACCCCCACTTTTGCAGAAGCCGCGTTGCCGCGAACCAACCAATTGTAAGTTTCTTGAAGTTGATACTTCAAGATTAATTGGCGAACGAGGCTTTGTCAGCGTCACACTCTATGCCTGAGTCCCGCTTTACAGAGCTGTGATCATGACAGTTCTCATAGATAGATACACAGTACGATTCTACATCCCTCTTTTTTAAAATAAATAAAATTGTTACCTAATTTGTGCCTAATGAACAATCGCCGTAAACTTGGTCACCGTCACCTATGGACACTGACAACAACAGCCAATGCGTCGCGGGCACTGAAGGAGAGCTCTATTTGCGCCATTTCTGAAGAACCTCATGTCAGTGTTGGGCAAAAAAAACAGCCGAGACCGCATAGTGCCTAGAGATCCTGGTTAGATTAATTTCAGTATTGGACGTCTTCGAAAAGCTATTATTAGCACAGCTGTCGTCAACTTTTTGTACAGTGATAGATGTGAGAGCCCTGTTGGCAAAATGTTATTAGCGGTTTATGTTAAGCATGCTTTTTAGACAGTAGGTACTACCGAAATAGTCGGTCTCAATTTCAGGTGTTTTTAGTAGGTACTTAGTGCTTTAATGTTTAGTCCGTAGTGGTGGTCTTGGTGCGATCTATAGAATACCAACACTCGCGGGACTAAATTTCCCACTTCGTAGCAACGTTATCCTATGCCGGGACCTCCATCAGTTGGGAGAAGAGGCCCGTGAACGACAGGGGGGAAGTAAGTGTGACGTACAAGGACATTGATAATCTATTTGAATTACTACGTGAATACTTAATTTACAATAAAATGCAATTTTCTAATTTCGCAACAACATTTATTATGAATGTAGGTACACTAATTTCCGTTGTATGTATAATGTACAAATAATAAATGCACAACTTCAGCATTGTAGAGTCCTACAAAATGTTTGTAGGCATGCGTTGTCTGTAGTACAAAAATTCAAATTTATGTTCGTTTTTACAATTATTAGTATAAGGTTTGGTCCCATATTAAATTTGATATAAACTCATTCGTAAAATAAAAATTAAGGATAGTACGTAAATGTAGTTATTTAATGTAATACATTTTGAAGTCAGCGATTTGATGGCAGCGAAGAAGTAATTCTGTAATTATCACATATATTGTACGGCTGTACGTACAGAAAGTAATATGTGACTATGGAAAAGAAGCAAAAAAGTCAGATAGAATTGTTTGAGAAACGTACGAAAATAAGCATATTAGTAAAAAATGACGACCGTTTGTCCATCTCAAAAAGTAATGCCATTAAAATGTAATACATTATGACTACATTATTATTACTACATATACATTGGTACATTTAAACTGATGATTAGATTAAAAACCGTGTGACACACTAATCTCTTTAGGCAAGAAAATCTGATTGTCTAGCGATATCAGATTTTCTTGATATGTCGTATCCTTTACCTGCTTTGTTTACATCAATATTTAATAAAATTAAATAAAACATTAGTAGAATTGCGATCATTGCAAATAAATGTATCATGATTGCGATTGAGACATTAGGCAGGTCTTATCCGTAGCTAACACCTTTTCTGTAATATCACCGCCTAAGTGGTAAAATTAACAATATAAAGGTAGTAAGTAATAACAATTTGTAGAAACGACAACCGGGCATTTACTTAGGTATATTTTTAATTAGTTAACAATTTTTCTTGCTTGTCTGTCTCTCGAACTCCTTGTTTAAGTCTTAAGTCTGTTACCTATCTAATGCTTGAACGACGTAATTATTGTCCGAGTTGTGCAATAAAAACCTGTACAAATACAAACGAGCACGTGCGGGTGACTAACGTTAACTTCAAGACTAGAATAGATATGTAATGAACATTATAATGTACTCGTAACACCATCTACTCATTATATGAAATAGGTTCAATACAGTCGACAAAAACGTCAACGCATTCGAAAATTGTAGAGTCGCGCAAGAGTAACTTTCTCGTGATGGCGCCGTTATGTCGGGCGCTGTTCCCATTTATCAAGATTGACGTCGGATTATCTTTTCGTTTTAAAGCCGACTATAAAGCGTAAATACAAATTTCCAGTTGTGCAACGCAAACAGTGACAATACATCATCGTTTTTTTTTTCCAAAGTTAATGCTTAAGTCAGAGTGCTTAAAAAACTAGATCAGTTAAACGAGTCTAAAAGAGATAATAATCATACAAAAATTACGAATGAGCGAATGGCACAGTACTGTTTATTCTGACAGTTTCATTGGAACAATAATACAAAAAAAATACAACATACGTACTATACTGATAACAATTGATGTTCCAATCTTCAACCTAATCTAGATAAAAATTGGAAACTACAACTCAAAACAACTGGATGATTTTATTTACTTAAGAATATAAATATTTATACATAAGAATGTTGTAAGAAACCAACATCAGTAACCTATCTTTAAATATACACAGCAGGTAAGTAATTAAGTAACTACACGTATTTAATTTTCTTTTTTAATATCACATAAGTACATCTTCCCTAAGTAACATCGACGTCGACGTATTCAAAGTCGACGCCTTACTAATTAAATTATTAATAGTTTCCCTGTGGGGACACGTATGATACAATAAAAATAATACCGCAAATTCAGCCACTACCGGTGACTGCGCGACACCTCAGCTCGTTTCACAAGTCACATCACACGAAACTGCAGTCGATCGATATGGTGACACAGCTGCCTGGGTACATTTTCATCTGATAGCGTGCGTGGGCCTGTAGGGTGGCGGCGGGGTCTTGGGGACTTGCGTGTGGGAGTGGGGCAAATGGATCGGGGCGAGGGCCGCGTGCGGTCGGGGCTGGTCGAGCTGGCCGGGGATGGCGGTGGGCTCGTCGGGGCGCGCGCTGCTCGTGTTTGGCAGGAGCCGCGCCGGGTTCAGCTTGATGGCGTCATCGTAGGTGGGCGGCGCGCCCGCCACCGTGTCGTAGTCTGGCGGCTTCTGCTGCATCGTCTCCTCGTCCGGTATTGATATCACGTGGATAGGGTCGTCAATCTGTAACAGGATAACGAACTTATTAGTTAACTGTCACATGTTATGCAGAACTATGGTAGCACGTGCTGCAGTTGAACGGTTTCCTCCGGATTCAGGTATATTCGATAAGTGATTCTTCATCCTCAGCCATTTCGACACACTACCAAGCACGGGTCTTTTCGAGTGAGAAGAAATAGGGAATAACCCACCGCCGAGGCTGCCGTCCGGTCTCAATCGCCCCCACCGTACTGGCTTGTGGAAAAACACATATTGCACCATACTTAGTACTTACTTATAATTATTCTTGCACTAGGATCCGGTATATCGCGGGAGGCACTGGTATATCTACTAGTACACAAGAGCCCGATTAGATTTAGCCTCATAGTGAGTCCGTAAGCTGACGTTACATAGGCACACGAAGGAGGAGGTACTACAGATGTAAACACAAGCCACTTGATGTGTCAGGCGACGCGCGTTGGTTCTGCAGCTGCCTGCAGCCAGCAGCACTTGGCGGTGGAGATGAGTAGCGCGCCCGGCTTGATGCAAGCCACATTCACGATGATTCCCTACGCTACCATAAAGTAAACACAACCCACCTGATGTGTGTCAGGTGACGTGCGTTCGTTCTGCGGCTGCCTGGCGGGCGACTGCAGCCAGCAGCACATGGCGGCGCAGATGAGCAGCGCGCCCGCCACGATGCAGGCCACGCCCACGTACCGCACCGGCTCTGCGTAGTCCTCAGCCAGGCCCAGCCAGTTGATCAGCGCACCGGCGCACAGCAACACCATCCCGTATCGGTATGGCCGCTGCGACTGTCTCCCCTCATCAAGCGACATGCCTGGAATTGGAAAAATAGACTAATGAATATAAATATATTCGTAATCCGTTCAGTAGGATAAGTGCAATAGATTCTGACCACGTGAGGATAACGCTCATCAACAACGTATCCCCGGCCCACTATACAGCATAGGTCTCCTTTCAGAATGAGAAGGGCCTACCATAGTCCACCAAGCTAACAAGTGCGGATTAGGAGACATCACATGCCTTTGGGAACATTTAGGAAAACTCGAAGGTATGCAGGTGTCTTCTCGATTTCACAGTTTCATCCTTAATCGTTTCAGCAGGAACCCCAGATCTCTCTCGAGTAGGAGGCTTAACTATTAGGTCTACGAA
>DWLO01001057.1:0-16398 GCA_018245335.1 Dalla quadristriga
AACCAAACCTGTACTTATCCAGTCAAAATAACGATTGAGAAAAAGTTCATAGGATCAAGGATCAAGATTTCGAAACGTAAACCAATCGTTACCAAAACCAAACCTCAACCGTTGCAATTAGAGCGATAGGGGTCCTGAACCTGATTTACTAACTGATTTTATGGTTACCATAACAATAGGAATCCTTAGTCACTTACGTCAGGTGTGAGCAGCCCCACTAAATAAGGCGCGATGATCCCAGTGATGGCGCCAATGCCATTCACGATGGCCATGATGGTGCCGGCGTAGTTGTTGCTCAGATCCAGGGCGTTGACCTTCATGCCCGGGTAGAAAGCGCCCATCAAGCCCATGGACGCCGTGAAGAGTATCACCACAGTTTCCGTGTTGCAGCCGGAGTATGAGGCGAGGATCATGCAGATACCGGGGCCGACTGAGGCTGTAAAGAATAAAAAATTGATGAGTGACATACCTACTGCACACATTTTAAACTGCGAAGATTTCATGGAGGGATTGGAGGCTATCTCGACTGTTGGAAATTCTTAGGCTTTGGCGACGAAGGCAGAGGGAAGGAGTAAAAGCGATAACGGTAACAGGTTTAGTTCTACACGGCGACTGCGTGAGTGCCATTACCTCGCATCCCGCTTCCTCGTAGCGCCCCCGGGAACACAATCCTTATTGGTAAGTAATATTGGTTATTTTTAATGTAACCAGACCTAACCACACGTGTAGGTAAGCAGATAGGTACCTATATTATTCCTAACATACTTGTACAAAGTCATGTAAAAACAATACAAGGAGTGAAGTCTACTTTCACTTTTCAGGTGCCGTTAAGTAGGTATGTATCTGCTAATAATAAGCTTAAGCTTATTAACCTTGATGCGTCATTTAGTCCAGACTGCCGGAACACATCACAGCGGCACTAGGCACATTATGACACGCTTTCCCGGGTCAACCACATTAGTATTCTGACTTCACGTGCACGTACCTCGTAATCTATCCATGCTGCAACCACGTGCACTGCACGTCGTGCAGTTGTAGATACTTACATGCTCAGTTATGTATTTTTGAATAAAGTAGCATACGACTCCGCATTGGTCAGTTCAGTGACCTTTCCTGCCGAGCTGTGGGTGCCGGGTACGATCCCCGGTCCGAGCAGACATTTATTTGGCAGATAAATGTTTGTACTCTTGGGCGTTAAATTGTATTGTTTTCTGCGTGTCATCGGATCCAGTGAGACCCGTATCTCCAGAGTGTTACCAACACGAAATAATCCAAGTGCAGGGGCGTGCGTGGGAGTGTGTAACTAATATGAGACCCAAACCTTGATTCTGCGTGCGTGACCGTTAAATATACTTGAATACTGCGGTTACCTGAACTAATCCAAAATACGGCGAAGGCCGTAATACTAAGCCATTTCGCAAGTAATTTGACACAGTAGAAAATCAATTGCTGTCGGCTCCCACAAGATGGCTTGCCTCTCGAAGGGTTAGTTATTTCTTACCTATAGTCGTGAAAGTCTTTCTAGCGTTGGTAACAGTCAGCCAGTTCCTCTTGACCGTTTTGTCGCAGATCCAGCCAAAGATGATGGAGCTGATCCACATGACGGCGTAGGGCAGTGCCGCCAGGGTGCCGGTGCGGTGGATGTCGAACTTGAGCACGCCGGTCATGTACTTGGGCAGGTCGGTCACCATGGTGAAGTAGCCGTAGTCGTGGCCAATCTAGGATTTAAGAAAAGAAATTAGTAATTATCCAAGACACGAGACATTTGCTTTGGCTCAGCTTGCCTAATGGGATGGGATAATTCCCAGGCTTATCCCATTTTCCGGGATTTTCAGGGAATTGTACAGGGTACACTAACTTACCTTATAGATTAGGACGGTAGGACGAACTGAACTATTATCTCATCTGTGGAAGGTACCTACTACGTAGATAAAGTAGCTAAGCTAATAGGACTTCTAATTGAAAATGGGTGTTGGAATTTGTTCGGAAAATTATGATAAACAGGTGCGAATAGCGAAAGCTAGGAGCTAGTTAATATTATTACTTGTGTCTAACAACATGATTGGTGTCAAACAATGGTGCGTGCTGCGTAGAATGTGTGTCAATGGTTTATTGTATTTATTTACCCATCTATTTATTCTATGAGACAAAAGGTTTGAACCTTTAGTGGTAGGGTTAGGGTGTTATAGCTCTCAGGAGAGCCATATCTGGATAACATAGATATCTAGACACTACTAGTTAAGGTTATCTAGGGTGCCATCACCAGGGATATTTCTGCCATGCAGAAAATGTTTCTATTGGCTTAGAAGGGTGACCAACTTTCCATCTTAACCTCGAGTTCATGACTATAGCAGGGAATCAACACATAAATGTTCTGTGAACACATCTGTCTCCAAATAAGAGTAGGTAGAGGTAGGTAGATACATAGTGAAAATGCTCAATCAACTACATGCTATTTTGACAACGTAAACTGTCGGTTATCACCCTGAGAACAACCCTGAGTCAAGAACAACTATTAATCCTACTTGATTCCAGGATACGATTTGCGTTAAATTAGATTGGCTGATCAATATTTGTTATCCGGTCTTGGGCGAGATGACTTCTGTGTACTTATGGAAATACTATACAGATATCATCCACCGCCCACAACGCAAGGAATCATTTACCTAAGATTAATTCAAAAGAGCTCGATACGTGACCTGCCTATCGCGCGTGACGTGTTTCGTTTAGTCCTTCACGAAGCATGGTTGTTTGCACGCGCTACGACAGCATAGCGGAATTCAGATTGAGTACGTCTCACTATCCCTGTTGTTGGTTATTAAATGTGCACGATACAAGAATTGTTACTGTATAGGTGCGTGTTTACATATTGTAAGTATTTAGATCTAGCCCATGTTTCTGTATGAGCGTACCGTAACTACTAATTTGCTTTAATCTAAAGTATTTACCCACCTAAGCCTACCTAATTATTTACTGACAGGACCTCACGATCGGCATGACAAATTCTCACCAAGTTTGTCACCATTTCTAGTGAAATATTTGACGCGTATCTACCTACCTATGGCAATTTACAGTCAATACCATTCACTTCACGTAGCTATTATGAATTTGAACATACCATTGCGACTGATATTCCACAAGAATGATCTAAGCACCTACGTACACAAAAGTACAAATCAAACAATGCGCTTAGGCAACTTCAATGGGATTCCATTGAAGTTGGTATTCACGCCTGAATAGGTAGTAGGTAGGTAGGTACCTACACCATACAACCATGTCCACTAAGCATGTCCACCGTGAATTCCAGATGGATTACTTATTTTCATTTTATGTAATTTATTACCAACAATGACATTCAACTGAATACTAGGATTATTATATACTATACACACCTGTGCACAAACGAGGGCCCAAAGTGGAACAGACATGAATATACCCTTCCATGGTATGGCGGACGGTTGACTGTTCTGGGCTCTACCAAGCGCTTCTTCCAAGTATTTCTTCTCCTTATCCGAAATGTACGGATGTGATTCCGGGTCATTGTAGCAAAGTATGGCCTAAAATATTATGGTTCATAAATAACCCTGTAAGTATGTGGAAGTAATATTCATACAGGGAGGACCAATACACCGTACCACCAGTTTACCAATATCAGAAAACACTTCTTACCCAGAATATGAACCAGAGAACCCCCACTGCGCCGAAGAGATAAAAGACGGAAGCCCACTCTCCAGTCTCCTTTAGGACGAGCCCCGATAGATATGTCCCCGCAATGTTTCCTATCTGAGCTCCCCCGAAGACTAATGACCCCATGCGACCTCTCTCGGAGACTGGAGCCCATCGAGCCAACATAGCGTTCAAGGCCGGGAAAGTTGTGCCCTGAAATAAATAATGCAAATGAATGTTTTTACACTCACATCCCCGCACCAGGATTCTCTGAGTTCAGTGGCGTACCTTGAATGGCCGCAAAATACAAAAATTATTTCATTTAAAAATCAATAAATCAACTATAATTCACATGCAACTAATAGTAAAAGTCTTGGAATACTTTTGATTAATGTGATTTATTAATCTTCTTGACAATAAAATATTTTCATTTTCTACCCTCCGAAGCATGCTCATAAAATTTTGCAACTAGCTCACTCACCTCTCCAAGCCCTTCCAGAACTCTTAATATGATAAGACCTGTAGCACCCCCGATGTTTACGGTCCATGGTGTCAATAGGGTGAACACAGCAGTACTGAGCACGCCGAATCCAAGGGAGTACTTGCCGCCAAACCTCTCAGCCAGCATGCCACCAGGAAGGTGCGTCACAATGTATCCGTAGTAGAAAGAGCTCAGGATTATTCCTTGAGTCTCCTCGTCCCAGTCAAAACCGCTTATTTCCTGAAAGTATAAACGATTAGGAATGTTAGGTCAAGTTAATACCTACAGTGTACTTATTGAAAAATAATGTGTATAAAATAGACACTGACGAATTTTAACCTTACGTATAGATATTATTCTAAAATCGTATAAGCGAATTTACAATCTGTGATCCGTTTGGAACTATTCTGCTGCAGCACAGGTACCTACTACGCATATTAACTATCTGTCAAAACCTTTAAAATAACTAATCGGCGATTCTTTTTGCGGCTGAGATTAAAAAGGCCGATAGAACATGCTCCTAAAATATGAATTACCAGTCCGTTCGTTCACCTCGTGCACCTCAGGAGCACCCACCTATTATCGGCATCTTAGCCCAGTTCAATCGACAAGTATTCTATTGTAAAACGAATGTACGAGATTCCATAATGATGTTTAAAGTAATAGTTGCAAGGGCTTTTTATTCAACACTAGCTACATTATTTTTAAATTACTTAATTCGTCAAACGTGTCAAGCAATTCGTATTTAGTAGTCTGTCGTCGATTTATCAATGACGGTAAAGGTTTACTGGTCCTAACTATATCTATTAATGAATAGCCTGGTTTAATCTTGAATGAAGTTTTTTACACGCCGCAAAAACAATTGAACCCAACCCAAACCTATTGTGTCTTTTAATTTGCAGATAAAAATAAAAGTTCATTTAAATGTAAAAATATTCGCTGATTCATGATGCTAAGAAATCTGTTTTTAATATTTGTTTTACTATTACGTTGTCCGGGTATCCAAAAGGGATTCACTGTGGCAAAGTCAAACAAATCTCACGAGTTGACCAATGCTGCAGTGAAAAGCGGAAGTAAAAGGCTCTGATTTATTCCCACGACAGGAGCAGGCATTTATGTGTGGCTAATAATACCACTAGTCTGTCTCGGACCACATTCTTTGACAAATGCTTTGATGGTATGAGTATGTGTTTCTTTCTTTTCCTAACTAATTGCTCGTGCATATGTGCTTTTGTACGTCAGCTGATTGAGTAATGGCACACATAGAGTAAGATACTTACAGTGGTCTCAGGCACAATTTCGCCGAGGTCACCGGGACACGAGCCGTCTTCGTGCGCCTGCGAGTGGGCGCGTCTTCTCACCATTTGAGTGATCGCGATGTTGAGACACACCCTCATAGCGTATGCGTTCGCCACCGCCAAGAACCCCATTATTGCCATCACCCATCGCTGCGGTATTATGAATACTGTGAACGAAAGAGGACTGACTGTGTTAGTTTTATGATGGTAGAGCTTAGTACATTTAGATTTGGACTTTTCCTAGGTAACGCAAAAGTAACCATGTTGGGCGACCAAATTAAATAAAAGGCCTGGGGTTTATTCTGTGGATTGTGGGCACTGTCCATGGGAAACAGTAGCCATTTATCTCCTAGCCTATCCATTCATAGCCTATTGTTAATTACGTTCGACTGAGCGAAATTGCTTTTAGACTGGATCATAGAAGTTTATCCTGGAGTGTGCGTATTCATACTTGGACCAACCAGATCGGCTTAGGATAAACTGGTTGATTCAGGTTGATCTTGTCATGGCTTAGTACTTCCTACTTCGACCTGGGCTGTACCGGTTCATCCTATCGCGTATAGGAAGAAGTAGTTAGGCCTAGGCTGAACAAGTCAATCCTAAAATTAACTTGCAACGTGCATAAATGATAGCCGCCATCGTCATTTTCCTTGTTCTTGTTCGTCTTATAATTAATTTATGTCAGGTACCGGACACTTCCTCTTTATGAGTTCCTTTTAAATTTTGTACAATTTACCAGCGTCTATTGAATTAATTCTTTCTGTTGATTCAATATTTCCGTAGTAACTAATTCAGAACAAAATTTGCTCAGAGTTGAATAGAGAACGACTATTCAGTTAATTCCTTTAAAGGAATTAAGGATGGAAAGGATAAAGGACCCTTTCAGAAACTTTTTTGATGGTCAATCCAATATTTTCTATATTTAATAAGTCTCATAAATATCCACAATATGTCGAGGGCCCTAATTTTATTGGCTGGTTTATTGCCTTACTAGAAAAATAAAACGTTTAGCATTGTTACTTACAATCTAATTAATGATGACGTCTGTGTTGTCCCGGTCATTGAACATTGAATAGAGATCAAGCGGATACCACATTACAAGGAGCTCCTTGTGATGTGGTATCTGCTTGATGGTATCAACTGATACCATAACTTGACAGTACCGATCTAGATAAAATATACTTATCTCAGTTTTAAAGTTCAACTCTTTATAATTTCCACTATTACGATATTCTAAAAAAAATTAAAATATTTAGTAATCGCTCACATCCCTGTGAGTACAAACCAAATTAAAATAATCAAGACTAAAATATAAAGAGGTTACATTGTATGTAGAGTATGTCCGACTCTATTTGCCACGCTTACTTTTTGTTCCGGTAACAGAATTATGCTGACTCTTTCTATTTGCTCGATTTGATAGTTTCAAATTGGTCTGGTTAAATGCATTCAGGTGTGCACCCTAAAAGTTGTTTACTTTAACATCTGCACTTTAATGAAGCTTGCTTGCTTGTCACACAAGTGACCAATTTGCTAGTTGCGATCTAAGTATGAAATGCAGTTAATGCATAGGCTACGGTGGTAACTTAAGACTACTGGCAGATTTACAGGAATAACAAGGAGTTATGTTGTTCTCTGAAGCGGCAACAGGCTGTTAGATCGTTGAATTACAATTGCAGGACCGTCAGTGTTAGTTAGTCATCTGCTGCATTGTAAGATCAAAGTACATTTTATGATCGTCTAAGCATATATTTTTTACTAAGTGTGAGACGGATCTTAATGTTTTTTTGTTGTCATAAACTTCGTGTTGATCTGATTATACCATTGAAAAACAAACCCCAAGACTGTACAATGACGTATTGTGAATGGGTTATTGATCGCAGGCAAAGTATATAATGAAACCCAGTTCAAATACTTTAATACCTACTTTGATTTGTCACCATTACATAGCACCTTAGGTACCTATAACATTCTTAATCAGTTAATTTAACATCGAATCCAAAGGTTCATATTTAGCTTCTAGTGTTATGTAATTGTATCTTTATTAAAAACGATTTTCAAATCATGTTACACTTATTTTACAATTTCCTAACTCACACATAATAATAATAAACGCTTACACACTCACACCCCTGCACTAGGATTCCCTGTTGCGGGTGGCGGACATACAGAAAACAACACAATTTAACATTATTAAAATATTGTCCCTTACATTACAAAGTTACGTTGTCGCTACCTAACTATATAACTGTAACATTATTGCGCTTGTTATACGAGTTGGAAAATCGTTTATTCGAGAGAGTTTATCGTAGAGTTTTATTAACTCTCAAATTCGGTGGGCGTTAAAGGCTGTTATATTGTTATTTAATTCGATACGGACCAACCTATTCAGACTACGCATTGTTAAAAATACGTGCCTACATGCTTAAATGTATGGGTGAGCTGGATGAAATATCATAAGAAATAAGTAGTACCCAGCCTTGTACTATTTTCATCCTGTGCAATTTTGTTTGTCTTTTCCTATTTAAGTGTGTACGTAAATAATTAAACAAATAATTTAAAAAAAAACTATTGAATGTATAGGTAGGCTATCTAAGGTTTCGTAACTAAATACACTTTTTAAAAAGATTGTTTGCACAAGTCAAGGAAGCAGGCATTGTAAATGGTACTCAGAGCAATTCAGTAGGTACTAACTCAGACATTAAAAGCGCATAAGGTAGTTACTTACTCAGTCTGTGTTAAAAGTAATTTACCTACATAATAACATGTGGAATGGTTGGACTTGATCTTTATATAATAGGTATCTACACTTGATGAAGTTGTAAATATTTCGCGTCTGTACATTGAAGATATTTATGGTTAGTAGGCTGTGATATTAGCAATAAATTGTTTTTAATTTTTGTCTGTGCACGCATCACGTGAAAATTCCTGAACGCATTCAGTTGCAAACACATTCTTTTTTCTAATATTCATCCTAAGTGGGTTCAATAGGGGATGAATGTTTGTATTCTAAACGAGTTTTTTACGGGTGGAGCCGCGGGCAAGGTCTATTATCGAGCATAATGCTTTAATCTAACTGGTGGTCAACTGTGAAAGCTACGAGTATGATCACAATACCACACGTGATCACACGTCAAAAGTGCAACGGGGCATGACGCAGCCTGGGAGCGGGTGGAATGATAAGGACTGGCGACTGACATAACCAAGTCGATAAGCAGTCACTATGTCTATTTACCGAGACAATTTTTTTGTAGGAAGCGCATTTTGGTGGAATACGGTTCACCCGGGGCGGTACCACCGCCACATCCGTTTCTGCCGTGAAATTATTGTTTTTCTGCAATTGTGTTTCGGCAGGAAAGGTGTGGATGCCGGTAACGCTTATACAAGAGGTGACCATCTCCTCAAGGATATCAAAGTATCTGTGGCCAGCTCCGTATGGGACTATCACTAACACCAACAAACAGGACTTACAGTCACTGACAGTTCTTTCTTCCATGGTCCTTATACTAACGAATACTGACCAACGTATATTCCTAGTAACATCTCATACTGTCTGGACTAACATTCCCGGTTCCTTTACGGTCCTGTAAAGCACATTTTTCAAAAGTCTACCTAGAATTTGACAATCATTGAAAATGTAGAATGTGAGAGCGAGAGAAATTCGAAATGTAACAACCCTCATAAACAGTTCAGAATGCAGAGCAAAGAATAGACTACTTATATAAAACAAAAAGAGATACTCGTAAACTTAACCCAAGAACTTTCTTGCGTTGTTGACGAGCTTTTAAGTAAACATCCTAATTAAGAGCTTGGTAATGTTGGTAATGTGTTGTTTCTATTGACACGCTAATTAGCAATCACTTTTAAACGACGCCTTTCTTTACACGACAAGAATAAACAGTATGTTCAAGCAGACACTTTACATTTGAAGATGAAAGTCTTTTTCCTAAGTCACTTAACAGGTGAATTGAAGAATGGAAGTCCTTCAGATTCTTCTCTATTATTACTATTTATCAAAACAAATATTTCCAGAATAATATTAACATTTCGCCCTCCCAACTGGATTCGCAATTTTAAATTTCGATCGCCTATTTTGCACATTTTGTTTATTAATGTTTGCCATTAAAAATAAATAAAATAATAATGGCTTAGATTGAATGTCTAAACGACAAAATTTCGAACAAAATATTTAAACCAAATTTAAACTACACCCATAACTATTAGAACTAAAATAATTGGTTAAATGACACGCCGCAGGGCTCAGGTGCATTCCTGTTTAGGTACGATGTAAACTCGTCCTTTGATTGAAACAATGGCCTCTTTAGACACTCCGTCATCGGAATGAAAACGGACTTTATATATCCGTTCCGAACCGCTTACAGAATATTAAGATAAAAATTGACTGAACCGTTACAATTCCCGTTGTTAAAAATTACAGGCTTTCGCGACGTCTGCGCTCTACATTACATCGATCCTCACTTGAAAATGAAGCGGACGGATCACGGACCAATCACGGAGGACGATAGAGTTTTAAAATTACAGTGATGCAACTATTTCATGTACGTAACGGGTGAGATGGCTATAAAACATCATTTTAAAAAATTTCCACCTAACTATTTGACAAATTAAGAAAATTATTTTGGATATTTTTAGAAATGATTAGTTACTATGTTTCAAAAATAATTTCTTGAACTTATTTGTATAAATATAGTAGTGGCACAGAAAATAGAAAATAATTAGTCTACCTACTTCATAATTTTGTTTTCTGAAAAAATTTTACGCATACAGAATAATATAGTAGTACGCAGACATATAGTCAAGAAACATTTGTTCAAAAATTAGGTTCATTATCCAATAAATGAAGGAAATAAGTGGAATTGAAAACTCACTAAAAACCGTGGTACTTATCATCACCCGCGGTGAAGTGGAACTGATGGTGTAAAATTATTGGCGATAAATAGAATTGCTTAACGATAAAGCTGCGATTGGAAAGCATTTTTGGAGTTTTGACGTCAATTACGAAGCGTTGCAGACGACAAAATATTTAGGTTTTTCATGCTCTTTATTTATTCAGACTTTTTTCTTTTTAAAAGCGTATGTAATCGTATGTTTCTCCTATTTTCCTTATTATTTGTCTATGGTTTAATTAAGAATAATAATTAGGTATTTTTACGTCAATAAATAGTGCTCTCCTCTTTTGCTGCTAAGGTAGAGCTAGATAAACCTGAGTAACTTACATTGTTTTGGACAATGTTTTTGACTATTGTGGGGTTTTAAAGAAAGATATCTAGATAGTCGTATATCTGATTTGCTTCAATCATATTATATATTTAAAGAGACTTCAGCAAGTATGTAATTTGTAATTGGAACTACATCAACATTGGGTTTAATTTAGAGGGGAGTAAAAATCACCGACTTACCTTACCTTGGGTAAATTACGACGTACTTTCATAAACTAACATGCATTGTTTGACTCATTAAATTTTATTAGCAACTAACAATTTGCACATCCGAGGTCGCGAGGCAAAGCAAGCAGATCCGCTAAGGTCTTTTCAGATTGAGGCGATATTTTATTAATAGCAAACAGGCATGCACTTACCGTGCACTGCCGCCCCTTGTATGATAAACCTCAAATAGGACTGTACGACGGATTGTTCGTTTTAGTCCTATTTAGACATATTTGACCAAAGCTTGTCTAACGGAACTGAAAAATATTCTCCGAAGACATTACCTTTTCATGTGTCATTGAGACTCTTTAGTGGTACAAGTGTGATTGCAGCTAAACTGACTTATACAATGAATGCTATTGATACCTTACACTAGTAAACACACGCGTGTATCACTAATATAACTATTACAAAGAAATATTTTTTGATGTAAGTAAATTTATGTGCGACACAGCACACCAGCATCGACCAATGTATAGTGTTCTTTAGTTCAGTGACGCTGTTAAGGCCAGTAGGGCGAACAGCAACTGTAAATTCGAAAAAAAAAATATTTTTGTAGTATTTAGACTATATTTAAAATTATACGAGGACGAGAAGTATAATTGTGAACTGCCGACAAACTGGCCTACAGTTTGACGGAAATTAATTTTAAAATTATGTACAATTCTTTTTTAAGTAAGGTAATAAATGGAAAAAAAAGTATTACTTAGATGTTAATAGTTAGTGGCAAAATAAGCTAATCCTGTAAATATTAGTACTTAATCGTCTAATTAGTATTTGTCCTATATACTCGAAGCTGGTCACATGTGTTGCTGGATAACCCCTCCACCTCATCCGGATCTCCGAGGAATGAGAGAGGAATGAGATGATCGGCTGACACCGTCATCCACACCTTTCCGACCGAAAGTTTGTATATGTAGGGGGAAAACTTTGGAACTACTGATAAGATTGCAAATAAATCTATCACTGGTATAAAGCTACGCCATCCATGACTAATATTTTTTTACGAATTTAGGTATCCTTCAGAAAATTCAACGTTTAGGTATACCTAAACATTGGATTATAATCCAAGGTGGTAAAATTCGCGCTATAAAATTTCTTTCATGTGAAATAAACTCCACGCGTAGGTACCTACCTATTTTAATACTAGTGAGAGCTAGCGCTTCGGCCGCGTGACTTCTTGAAGTAGGTACAGAAAATGTATAACAGACTAAAGGGGATAACAAAAATACCGGTTGAGATATAACAACTTTTTTTAAAGTATACGACAAGTAATTGTTCTCTCTACAATTCCTGACAATTTCATCAAAATCCGTTCAGCGGTTTCGAAGCTTATTCACAACAAAAAAAACGCTGACAGACAGACGATAATTCTAAAAATGGTTGATTATGTTTAGGGGTCATATAAAAAGCATAACTCCATTCAATTATTGACCTTAATTTCAATATCACAGACAGACACTGCAATTTTATTTATTGGTAAGATAAGGCTTTCGTGCATCAATCATTACGCGGTGAGATGGTGCAGTACGCTCTTCCGAGTGGGTTACCTAAATTGGCGATGGAATTGAGAAACTCGTTCGTTAGAAGTGTCAGTTTTTGCCGCCTATACCTACTATAAAGATTTCTTTCGAACTGCCCACAGAGTAGGCACTATAATGCCCGCACCGCGCGATCCTTTTCGCCCAATGGCTCAATGTTACCAGGCTAATCTTGCTAATTTGTGAAAGATAAAATTAGGTTGGCAATGCCGATGTTTTGCAGTATTTCTATTTATTTACCTGTTATTACTAAACTAATTAAAGCGTCTTTAAAAGGTAAGGTTAGGTAAACCTCGTAAAAATCTTAACTAATTAGCAATAAAGCAAATACTTACTTTACTGTTAGGGGCACGCAAGCCGTTTACTTTTTCATATAAACAAAAAAGCTGATAGTTTATAAGCCTGATATTGATATTTGACATCATTATCCAGTACTATTGCTCAATAGAAC
The DNA here is from genome assembly GCA_018245335.1 of Dalla quadristriga. Lineage (NCBI taxonomy): Eukaryota > Metazoa > Arthropoda > Insecta > Lepidoptera > Hesperiidae > Dalla > Dalla quadristriga. Next base: position 12,882 of record DWLO01001057.1, read on the forward strand.
AGTATCAAAGGTATTCATATGGAAGTAAAAAATTTGTGTGTCTGTATTTAATTATACTTTTTTATTTTTGTCAAAATTGTTAAAAATTACAGTGAAGTTAACCTAGTATTATAATTTGAGGAAAGAGTTACGAGTACAGATCCCACTATGACCTAAATAAGGCTGATATTTATTAAAAACTTTATTGTCGCCTCTCAAAAGATACATACATCAATGAGCGGACTTAATGGTGTAATATTATGTAAACATACATAAATATGTGACATACATGCATGCATATATACTTACATACATAGTTTAGATATAGATATTACAGATTAAATTAGCTTGGCTACGTATTGTGTACCTAAATGTACCTGAGTCTTGTCTGTCCCACAAATCATGTTCGTGAGCTGGTCACACTATCGAACCAGTTTACTCACCAGACACCTGGCGATATTAATGCCATCAGTCTTGCCAATTTTATGGCAAGATAACTCAAAACTGTTCCAGGAAAGCCAAAGATCCGACACTACCGAGGCACTCGTACGTAATTTTATTGAGTACTTAACGAATTGCGTTTTTACGACAACCGCATACCTACCACATTATTATAGATGAAATCCATTTTGTTCTAAAGAATAGATACAGTACATGAATGCCTCGTAAACCATGTATGCTTAATTAATTTGACATTTATTCTTGGCTATCTAGTTATTCCACTTCGTGCGTTTTTTTATAAGTCACTCACTCGGATAAATAATTACTTATTGCAGTGTTAAAACATTTGCTCGTTTATTATGCGTCTCTGTTGTGGTTACCCAGGTATTACCATGTTACTTAATAACATTAAGTTATGAAACATGGCAGCTTGAACTGCTTTGAAAGAAGAAAACAAGCCGATTAAACTTGCGCAAGAGACGAGACACGGTCCTCAGGGGTAGCAACGCATTTGTAGCTAGCTTCGAATAGGCCAAATACTAACTATTACCAACTGGGATTACTAATATTTACTCACAGATTACCTTACACTTGCAGTGTTAACTAGGGTTGCCACCCGTACTTTTTAATATAGTATTGTTTGTACATTATTTCAACTAAACGTACTTAATAGATACTTTATGAAGGCAATAATGTACGTGTAAATATTTTATTTTACTTATTTCGACTTTTGGAAGTTTTATTTAATTGTTTACTAAAAGAAACAAAAACGTTAAGCGATTTTTTGTGTGTAACGGAACGGATCGCATCGATAAAGCATGAAACGATAAAGTTAAATGTTGAGCAACACCGTCGCTTTTGAACGTAACCTAAATCATCAATTCTAGAAGCAACAAAAAATACGTAGGGAAAAAATTGCGGGAATATACTTAAGAGGGTTATTACATTTCGCATCTATCTCACTCGCGCATTCTAATAGTTTCGACGCCTCTTTTCAGATGTTGTACTTAATTTTTTTACGTTGGTACCTACAAAGTAAGTCTTTTTAAGCAAATAGAGTTCTATTTGCTTAAAAAGAAGGTGGCAGCCTTAGTCCTAACTGCCACAGTCCTATTAGGTTCTAACGATTACTAAACGACGAATATTCCTATTAACACCTAAAACGAACGGGACTAACTAACTTAATAACTAACAGTCCCTCGCGCAGTCCTATCCGTAGTAGTGACTTGATGTCTATGGTCGGCAGTTTTTGGTGGGTCTGCATGCCCGTTTGCTATTCTTAAGATATAAAAATACCCTAATGGTTTATGGACATTATTTTAATACCTTGACTTATACGTTCGTTTTCAGAATCTTTCGTTATTGGTTAAATAGTTGATTTTATCTGAACTCCATTATATCGCCTGTTTAGTAATAACTTACTTGTCTTTTATATGTGATGAAAGTCAAACTGGCATGCGGTAAAGGCAGGCAGTATTATGTTAATTTATTATTATTTTTGTACAATAAAGAAAACAGAAATTGTAAAGAAATTTTTCTAAAACTTTTCGACCACATTTCATGCGCTGCTTTCTTAACATTAGTCACACGCGCATTAGTCACCTATCTATTCTACTACCAATAGTAAACAGTACAGTAATAGTAAATAGTACAAGTGCAAGTTACATCTAGCTTACCACAACCTTCACAATACATACAGTATGATCGGTACAAAATGGCTGGTGGCCAATTTCTCCGGTACAAAGTTGTCTTTAAACGCCACTTAACAGCTTGTCATGTCAGTGAACTCGTGGGAGGAGCTAGCTCAAAACAGGGCGGAATGGAGACGAACCATCAAATTGAGCACATCCAATTTTGAACGCAATCGCTTAGATGCGCTTGATGCTAAGCGCCAACAACGCAAATCCCGTCCTAAGCCCACCTACAAATTATACATACAACCAAAATGGGCGGTTATACTCTTATTTGTGCAGCCAAACTTTAAAAACAAAGTTTGGCTTCGCTAGACATCTCAAAGCGCACGCCAGGCGCTAACAGAGGGTCCGGATACGTCTTGAATTCCTCATCATCATCATTTTTTTTAATTCGACTGGAGCTCATCTTTATAATATTCAACACTTGGCTTTGCTCTTTCTCTCTCATCTCTGCTCGTGTAAAATTCCCTGTCCCACGGGAACTTTGCATTTCCGGGATAAAAAGTAGCCCAAGTCACTGTGGTCCGTGTAAAAAGTCGTCAGTGGAATTCGAGCCCAGGATTCCTGAGTCGGATGCCAAAAATTTTACCACCGTTATTCCCGCTAACGATGTATATAATTATACTGACATTAAACATTTAACACTCTCTTGAAATAACCAACAAATTTTTTATGTAATTTAAATAGCAAACGGGATCGTAGTCCGTCCCCAGCCGCCCATGGACATCTATGATAAACCTCGAACAGGACTCTATCTAGTTTATAAGGTAAGAGTTCGTTAGTATTAGGAATATGTGAGTTAGGACTGCGCGTTAGTTATTCCTGTTAGTACGTATTAGTAATAGACCAGTTACTAATCGTTAGTATTCGAAACTGGTCACATAATCTTGGGCAGTATAGATCGATACTCACGTGAGTGTTTCAACGAAGAAGTGACGCCGAGCCGTCTAATTGTGAGTCGCAAGAGACTAGTCAAACGGGCTCGAGGCCCTTTCACCATGCCGCTGTAAATCAGCTGACTCATATATATTATGTATATGACGGCGTAAGCCACTTACATTGCAAGACTTGATGAGCACCGGGAAAAGCATAGTAGCAATACTGGCAGGACAACAGTAACAGATCTGTTAAGGCAATGACGGCGGGACGTCACGATATGGTTTAACTAGAAAATGGTCAGATAATATTATTGAAGTGAATCGGTTAATTTCCTACAAAATGTGATAATTGAGAAAATGAGTAAATCGTGTGAGAACCTAAAATGTAGTATAGTAATTCCTGAGAAGTGTGGATTGATTCCAAGCAAGCCTTCATTATAATCTATATTTCTATATTTATATTATAAAGAGGAAAGATTTTTTTGTTTGTTTGTTTGTATCGAATAGGCTCCAATCCTACTGGAC
>DWLO01001058.1:0-16393 GCA_018245335.1 Dalla quadristriga
ATTTTGCCTCAGGTTCCGTTAAACTTTGGAATTTTTCTCAGTATTATCGATAAGGAAGTGTTAATTTTTTTTATTTCGATAAAGGATGCAACAAAGAGCTAACAGGTTTGTTTTGTTTTGCTAAATAATACATCAAGGTGTAGAATGCATTTGATGGAATTAGGTTCTTTTCACTTTGCTAAGCAAAGCATGCTCTAAGTATAATATAATAAAGTACCTATATAATATTATACATTATATTATATTTATGTATAATACAGCCTATAGAGTAGGCTTCGCCATCTACATCTGACTACTATAATACATACCCTAAGGTTGTCTGGAAGAAATCGCTTCTTAGCGATAAGACCGCCTTTTGTATATCGTATTTTCTTGTTTCGTATAGTGTATGTGTTGTGTTTCGATGGTGTACAATAAAGTGTATTATTATTATAAATCTATAACATTATAACTAAGGCCGCGTTTTTGACGACAGCGACGGGTGCGCGGGCGGGGCGACAGCGGGGCGATCAGTATAAAACAAAAGTAGGGAGAATCAATCTTGTAAACCAATAGAATGATAAACGTGTCTGGACACTAAATTTTGTGATCGCAGTAGATGGTAGTTGCTACAGAGAGGACGCTTGTAGTGTACATACATAGGTACACTAACTATACCTGTAATTATTTTACCTTTTATCATAGGAATTGCAAAGTTTCAGTATAATCCAACCATTAGAAAATTGTGAAATTTTAATTCTTTGACGTTATTATTAAACAGGCTTAGTGTATGTAACATTTACCAGGTGGTAGAACCTGTATAAGGTCCGATCGGAGCAGTACCGCAGTAGGTATCACCGCCACACACATTTTACAATTGTGTGCCTGTCGGAATGGTGTGAATGCCATTTACACTACAAACAACAACACATCAAATACATCGTTTATTGCAGGTCAATTACAGAATTAAGATCTCGTTGATTTTAATAATATTAATAAGCTATTTTAGGAAGTAGAAATTACAGAATATATTTACACGTAGATGTATAAGACGTAATATTATGTTTTTTAAAGGACCGCATCGAGGAATTATACTCATTTCATAATCCTCTAATGAGGTCCGAGTTTCACCATTGATAGAGATGGATACTTAGGAATACAAGAGTTGTTCTTGTTATGTAAGACCGTCTATTCGAACTTCATTAAATACGACAAGCTTTAGCACCAAGCCGGAAGAAAAACAAAGCATCTATGTCTATGACTTATGAGCTCATTATGCGTCCCATGCAGTTTATTGTGTATGTAACGTCTTCGCAATGCGTACAAATTGTCCTAAAGTCGGCAACTCTGTTATGTAAATGTGCATATAAATTTCCCTGTAAAGTATTTCTTTTCTAGGTCAGAATTGAAAGGGAAGACGTTTTGTCGTGTCGTGTAAATTAAGTAATGGGTATTTTGACCCCTCACTGAGCTTACAGATTGTTACATGAATATATTTTCCACTTCACTTCATTGCATGTCTATATCTAACATGTAAAGTAAATTGTTCATGAACATTAACTTCCTTTTATAATGATGTGATAGTAAAAATGTATATTATAATAAGTGGGTTACACATAATATTATTTCCATATTAATTTTACCACTTATTTTTATAAAATTATAATTGAGTATAGTTTTAAGTTTTAATAGTTTTAACATAAAACAGTTATCGTCAGAAAAGCCTCCAAGTTTTCTTTGTAGAACAATTTTCAATGACTTTTCTTTTATTTTATTTTATGAATATCTTAAGTGAATTTTCGAATAGGCAATGCTGGTTAAACTACAAATAAATTGGTCTGAAACAGCCAGGCTTCATTTATCACTTAAGCTCTTATATATTTAAAGTAAAAGGTCATTTAAATATTCCCTTATTTTATCTAGCAATGATGCTAGAGATTACATAAGTTTATAAACCCTAGCCCTCAAGTGACTCTACTGAGGGTTGGGTTTCCAGAAAAAGCACAAATCTTGGATGTCATATCGTTAAAGTGAGCGTGTAAGAATATATACAGGGCAGGAAGGTAATGAGGAGATTTGTCCAGTTATCTGTAGTGTCTATTATCTTTTTTAGTATTCATCGTTAATTATGAACCCAGCACTAGTGAGCGATATGGTAGATAGCTGGAAAAGGTATAAATTGTAGTTATGACGTTGTGTCAACATCGCATGTGTATGCCCGGACAAAGCGTCGTTAGCAGCCCAATAAGCCATAATTTTAAGCGTGTCATGGCAACCAGTAGAGATTGGGAATGTATTTCAAAGTTCGGCGGTTACGAATCTGATATTGATATATATCAATCCCATATAAAAAGTCATGATGTTTGGGTTACATTTTGACATAAAATGTTTTAGGAAATAGATTTATTATCTTTACTCATTTTTATGTTATGACGTCACAGCTTAAAGGAGATTATAACAAAATTATGTGAAAAAGCGCTAGCCAAATGCTGAAGCAGGTGTACATTAGGTACTGAGCAAGGGTTGCCCTTCAAAATAAGAAGGGTTCACCACGCTGGACAACAAGTGAGCGGACTTCACACATCTTTGAGAACATAACGGGGTATTTATTATTGTTGCAGTTTTCCGCACGATGTTTCCTTCAAAGTTACTGCAAGTGATCATTTATTAAATAAATAAATCCTTACACACTCACACCCCCGCACAAGGATTCCGTGCGTTGCGGGTGGTGGACACACAAAGAAAACAACACAAATTAACCTCCAAGACCCGAGCACAAACATTTAACTGTCAAATAAATGTCTTCCCCGGCCGGGGATGGAACCCGGGACCGACAGCTCGTATGTCAGGGTCACTAACCAACGCACCACGGAGTCGTCATTTAATTAATTCAAACATTTACATAGCTCCAAAAATTCTGAGGTTCCTGGGTTTAACCCGTGGCCTCCCAAGCGTCTTTCTTTTTGTAGTCATCTTCATTATAAGTAGGTTTAGAGAAACTGTGCAGTGCGCACTGGTTAGGACTATATTGATAATGTCAGTCACTGAGTTTTCCTTATTTATGCATGCATTATTTTACTTACTCAATATTATACGTAGGTATCAATACAACATCCATTCGAACACGAACTTCCGGCCTGAGAGGCTGAAAGTTACACTTTAAGTTCACTCCAGAATCAATGCGTATTCTAACATACTTACCCAGGTGATTTTGTTAGTTGCGAGTGTAATCTTATGGAGCAAAGCCGTTGTAAAACATGTAAATACAATTCCAAAGATAGATGAAAACAAAAACCAAGTAAGAATTCGATTAAAAAACAATAAATTTATTCATAGCTCAACTTTAAGCAACATGTTTAAGCTTACTAAGCTTATGAATATAATCCGTGTAAAACTAAGTATTTTATCTGTTCAAAAAACAATATCCCCGGCAAGATCCCCTAGGTCCGATTTTGGTCTTATAGGTATTCTGTAAGTTACATTTGGTGTAGTTGGGTGTGATTTTTGAAATCAGCTGAAATGTTCGTAAGATAATAGTGATTTATAGATCCAATGGCTCGATCTGAATAGACGTGAAAAGCGTGGGTGTTTTTTGATGTCGCTTGGGCGTTGAAAGGGCGCGGGCGGTGGAAATGCAAAGAATTGTTCGTGAAGAACAAAGTGGTGAGTTCGCGGGTCGGCGGTCGGTGGGCTAAGGGATGCAGGCTCTGGCGGTGGTGGACGGTCGGCCGAGGCGGCTGGTAGCTCTCAGTGTCGCTCAAAACGCGGCGCACGGTGGTCGTGCGTCGAGCGCGCGTGGAGTGATGTCTGCGAGATGAGGCTGCCCCTGGTGTTATTGTGGCTCGGCGCGGCGGCGGCCTGCGGCCCGGGCCGCGGCTTCACCCGCCGCCACGGACCGCGCCGCATCACGCCCCTTGTCTTCAACCAACACGACCCCAACATCGGGGAGAATTCGAAAGCCGCCAGCGGTCCCCCCGAGGGTCGCATCACGAGAGAGGATGAGAAGTTCAAAGACTTAGTGCCCAATTATAATCCGGACATTGATTTTAAGGATGACGAAGGTACTGGCGCTGATCGGCTGATGACACAGGTTAGTAATGCCCACCGCATCCTATAAACTTTTCATTATATTGTAGATCGCTTATCAGTTGGTAATTTTTGTTTCATGATTCAGTATAATTTAATTATTTATGTACAGTAGTTTACAACGGCATAGACAACTTTTATATCGCATCGGTTTTTGTTACAAACACTGGAAAAGTTTGAAGAGGCTTCAAAACAATGCGTTTTATAAAGAATCGTCTGTTATGAAAACAGCTCAGTGTGCGGGTAGGGACAATCGCCGGTGTAAATATTACCGTCTTTGGAACAATGGAAACAAATTGCGGGCGTTACGGTAGCTTCGTAGCGAGTGTTAGGATTGTAGCACTGCAATTCCGCAGGCATTGACAACAAATATTTTGACTCTGTGACCAATTGATGAATAATGATTTCTTAACAAATTTGATATTGTCCCTGCTGAGTATATAGCCCTCATAAAACGTGTAGACATTGAAAGTCATGCGTTGTCCTGCGCGATGTTTTGTGCATAACGTCAACTTACAGGAACCGTTTTGTTTACATTTCATTGTAACTTAATTATATTTGGACCGTTGCATCTATCAAATAAAAATTGTGTCAATTAAATTTTATACAAAATAGATCGAAGCATGTAAACGAAGCAAATGTGTAATTGAGCGTTCTAAGTTGCATTGCCATTATGAGGCAAACATTCGGAAAAATTCGTTCTGTCGATTTCTGGCACTTGAATATCAAATATTTGTTCAATATCGTAATTACGTTTACACGAATAATTGGAAATCATGATCAGTAAATACGCGTCTCGTTTGATCGTCGACCAAATTACACCCGGTAACGGAGGACGCCCAACGGCTCGACTGAACAAGTAAACATCCTTACGAAAATATACGCCGTAATATGCACCCATTATGTATACATTATGGGCCCTACTACTTTTTGTATGGCCTTAATTTTCTGTTTAGAAGTAATATTCTAAAACTTTGAGATTGGGATTGGTGATTTGTTAAAAAAAATAAACAATCCAGAATAGTTTAATTTTTAACAGATTTACCGAAGTTTTTACAGTAATAATTTATAGCTTTTATGCTTAAGTACGTTACTGTATCTTCAAAAATGCCATCGAAGTACTATTCATTATTTCATTCAGTTAGCATATTTCATTAGGTTGGATATTAAGTTACTTACCTAATAAAATATTTACTAACGGCTAAAAAAGAAATGAGTGAGTCGTAGCTTGAAGAATAAAAATTCGATTAGAAGTGAAGATATTGTATTTAATCATTTTAGGTTTAATTATCATTATTTAACGTTAAAGTTTAAAGAATTAGCTTTATCCGCTTGTTTCTATATGAATTTACATCTATTTACTTGAAAGATTCAGGGCTGTCGTTTATATCAACAACCTGCTGATTTCTTATTATCCTGCCATAATCAATAGTTCAACAGTCAAAAGTTTGAATAATTTGTTTTGATTTTTGTTGCTTCTTTTCGCTGAAACAGTTGAAGGGATTTAGAAGAACTTACATTTGTGGAAATACCAAATTACACGCAGACGAAGCTACGGGCAAAAGTTAATACGCTAGTAGTTAACCTTTATTTATTAAAATAAAACTGATAACATTAACCGATCTTGTGAAGGTGTAAAAATAGCCTCAGAGTAATAATTAAAACTAGCTTAGACCATTGGTCTAAGAAAACTAGACTGAGTGTACTAGACTAGACTGGGTTACACTGAGTGTAAGACTCACATTTTAAGCATGCCTGCAATAAACAAATTATGAATTATAATAATGCCCACAGGTTTACAAAAATGATAAACTCATTAAGTATATTAAATAGTAATATTTTAATTCAAATCTGACTAGTTTTTATGTGTAGAATTTATGGAACAATTATTACTTACTTACAAGCCTTATTTTCATCTTATGTTTTCATCACATTTTTGACTGCTGTGATTATTTTTCCTGTGAAACTGAAAACGGCATGGAGATTCTTAAGGTGATAGAACGGTTTGTAGTGTGCTTTAAATTCTACTTATTTTCCTTCAATTATAATTTTTGAACTTTTATTTGTTGACTATTGATCCAAGTATCAATAAACCAAAAACACGATTACTTGAAATGTTCTCGAGGTTTTGTTTTTATAAAGTAGGTAGAGGTACCTACACTGATTATTTTCCATTTTCTGTGCCACTACTATATTTTCACGAATTTATTCACGTTCACGGAATTATTTTTAAAACATAGTAAATAATCATTTCTAAAATGCACTGAACCATTTTCTTAATCCATCAAATAGTTTTGTGAATAAATATGAAATGATGTTTGGGGCATACGTTGATTATTATCAGTCGCGCGCTCACTATAGCCATTTCACCATTTACGTACATGAAATAGTTGCATTACTGTCATTTTGATACTACATAGTCCTCCGTGATTGGTCTATCACCCCGTCTGATTCATATTCAGGTGACGAACCTCACCTGAATATGCATCCTTTTTACCACACATATCATGGTCGCCGGATGTATATATATATATTTATATTTATCCTCATATTATAAATATATATACTTATATTATAATTTGACTTTAGCAACATTGTTTGCCTTTTTCAAATTTAATATTGATTTTCACTGATGAGATAGTTTTATTTCAAATTCACTTTGTCAAGGTACTCGACAGCGTTGTTCAAAGTTAAGTGACAATACAACAACACGTATAAAATACTCGTATGTTTCATGTTTTGTAAAAAGAGCTTATTTTTATTTAAAGAAATATATTAAATATTAAAATAAACACTTGCTTTTCTTGTATTCCCCAATTCTTAACACACGGTTATTTTAACATATTACCGAAGTATTTTATTATTAAAGTTGCCCTGTTGCGTCAATATTTTTATACCTTCTTAACGGTGTAGGTAGGTACTGTTCTGCTAGATGCTACTTCTGATATTTTGTATAACTTATAAACATAAGAAACGCAATTGTTAAACATTATCATTTAATTTACACCACTTCCTACAATAAATACATATTACTAGTAATGCATGTACTAAAATATTATATAAGGCGGTAAATAGGATATTTGTGTTATTAATGTAAATGATTTATGTAAACAAAGTAGCAAAGCAAATGGCGAGGCCTTAAGTAGCCACTGTCACTACAAGATAGCCACAACCTACCTCGAATAGGACTGTAGAAATATTACTGGTTAAAATCATAATCTTATTCCAAGTAGGTCACAGATGCGTTGCGTCTCCAACGATGGCACCTATTGTAAAAGTGTAACTCCTTCGCCTCCCTTCGTCAGACTGAAATACATATGTACTTAATCGTTATTCCAAGGCAAAAAGTGGTGTTGCAGTGTTACTTACAGGTGATATATATACATGTTCTACCACCTGATACATTCTGTGTGTTATTTAACTGACTTATTTGGCTGCCTAAGATTATCCAGATCCTAAAATGGGCATTGATGAAACTTTATCAATAAATAAACACAAATATTTATTTAACGACTGTTTTCCATTTTGCTAAATAGAAAACTTTCAGCGTCAGGAAATTGGAGCATTCAACAAATATGCAATAGTACCTACCTACGCGTATTTGAATTCTCGCGAGTTTCAGCATCACTGTCGGCCTCGCTCTAATGGCTTAGCAAACATGGGCGCATGTTGACAAACAAATAAACTGACATTCGCTATGGACGTAATATTTCCTGTAGGAAATAGGTCATTATACTAAATTTCAAAGTCAAAATGTCAATGCCTAGTTAATGCTTTTTATCCAATGTAATTTAGAAAACAAGGACGCATGAGTAGGTACAGTAAATGTACCTATATGTGGGCTTTTTGAATTCACTATCGCTATCTACTTATTTGTCATTACGAATACTACGCAACCGTTTTTTAGGGTTCCGAACCCGAAGGGTGCTGGAAGCCAATTCGTCGCCTTAGTGGTGAAGAAAGCTAACTCGCTTTCATAATGGGTCAGTTCTCGACACCGATAAGGCGATGTATTGTTTAATTCGCTCGGATGTCAACTATTTGTCCGTCCCTTTGTTGGAGCCTTCTAGCGTCTAAACCAATTGAGCTAAATATACAATTTCTTGGCCCTTAACGAAAAATTGTAATTTACAAAATCTTGATAATTTTATCAAGCAGGCCTAACTTTTTCAATCATTTTCAACATTGTAGTACCTAGGTGTGTCGTTGTATAACGTATTAGTAAATAAGGAAAAAAAGTATTTTGTACGATTTTTCCATTACAAATGTACGATTTGACGAACTGCCACTGTATGTTCTTTTTTTTTCACGTTGTATATTCTAAACGGCTTCATGAATTTTACAAAATGAGGTGGTTCGATTCGTCTTGATGTACAAAATGTCGTAGGGTATAATAATTTTGGGAAAAATCGATATAGGCGCTGTCAGTGGTATTTTTAGTAAAAGAATATTATTTTTATATTGTATAAATACTTAATACCTTTTTACCTAACCTAATTAGTATTATTAACTGTATCATAAATGTTATCTTGCGTTTTCCCGCTACTTCCCTGGTGTAGTTTACATTTACTTGCCTGTGGATTCTTGAACTGAAATGAATGAAACTAAAATGTTTGAAATAATTTACATTAAGTAAAAGAAACAAAAAACTAGACTGCAGGAACTAATAACATACTTTTGTAGTTTATTTTTGTTTCCGCCTGCGGTATCTTTTAAATTTTCATATTGAGAGCTTGTTTTTTTCTCTTTTCAGTTAAGTGCACTTGCAGTCTTTTTGAATGATTAGAACAGTTTGTTTTGTTTTGAACATCGCGATTATTAAAAGATATAAAAAACTAGTATTTAGGTAAATAAATTAACCCATGAATAACGACAAATACACAGATGTCATATAATTTCATAAACAAAGAGTTATGTATACGCAAAAATTACGAAAAAGTATCTATGTTTTTCTACGAGTATTATCAAACCAAAATGTTATCTATGACTGACAGCAGGGGTAGGTTTTCTGGTTTGATGTATTTTACACAGGCTATCTTACTTATACTCGTCGCTAGATGGCGATATTTAAAATAAGTTGTTCGGATTGTAAGATATCAAACTTTCAGGCCCTTTTGTTAATTTGTTTTGTTGGCTATATAACGGTTTTGGGAACCCTAAATTCGCGAGCCAAACTCGCACTTCGCCGATAATTTGTAGCATGTGCAAAAATGATCCGTTAATCCGTATAGTTAGTTCTGTTGTAGACATCAAAGTGCAAAGTGAGCATTGTAGGATTGTAGGTACTTATAAACCAAAGAGATTTAAAGATAATTTTCCGTCTTCAGTATATATCAATTAAAAATTGTACACCTAGTATATTAATATTAAGTATGTTAAAGACTATAACAACAATAAACATCCTTTTAAGAAATAAAAAATATTTTAAATTAATTTCTTTTCAGTGAAACCTAAGTAGCAAAACATAGTTAAGTAATAGTTATTTGTAATAATATACTAATAGGCTGATTTTAATACCACAATCTTTATCTCGGTGACAGTTTTATTCCACTTTTAACCAATTTCATTTCCAATATAACTAAGCAACTAATTATAAAATTTAAACTTTTCACGTTTTTGTAACCTGTGCAATAATAATTGCAGTCTTAAGAAAAATGGCTACGGAATCCTACGCTACGGTCCGACATTGGCATTTGGCCAATTTTTTTTTTACAATTTTCCTTTTACGTCAGGAAAATGTCTACTGAAGTGAAGTTCTATGCGTGGTCCGGTCCGACACGCTCGTTGTTTTCCTAATCGTTCCTAATCGAATGCATTTAATTCACGAAGTATGAATTCACCCTTCTTGCTACGATAAGATATGATATTAAATTTTGGTCAGTATCCGTATATTGTCCAAAAATTTTATATCTTTAATAACATCGCATGGCTTGAAAATGGTTTCATGCCTTGCGATGCGATTGTGAAATAGTTGACGATTCGTGTAAGGATGCATTGACTTTGCAAATAATAACTTAAGTGCACGAAGGGTTTGTACCGCAAATAATTTAATGGCCTAATGTGGTCATGCGTAGAATCCAGTTATATGCCAACAATAATATCGGTATGGGCCACAGACAATCAGGCGGGCGTGTGTGCGTAGGGAAGAAAGGCCGGCGCGAATCCGCCGGCGGTGATGTTATGTGCTCACCGCAGGCAGCACATAGCCCGAGCCAAGCCGAGCAGCCTTGCATTCGTAAAAATCTCCAAACCGGTTCGATGCGCCTCCATTACTTTCTTTCTGCCTCCAACGTGCCTCCCATTTAACTCGGGCCCACTTTTTATCAGGAATCGGTATCTCCTACTAATAGTATTATTTATTTCTCATGAATAAGAGGGAGTATAAGTAAAGTTAATGCTTACGGGAAGCGGTGCGTTACATGCCACATGCTTCTGAGATAAACGCCTCGCCTCTACCCAACATGTCGTCGAGTAGCCTACGTGGATGGTGCCTCGGAATTCGTGTTAGTGTCATTTTTTGATTTTATTTTCAGTTTCTTGTATTGTTTGGTGCTTACGAAAATATTTAAGGTTCAGCTAGGAACGTCTTTGACGATCTTTGACGCTTTTAATATTTTGGACTCAAACCTCACATCAATCGCCGCACTACTACTTATTTGATTTATGATAAGCGTGCAAGTATATTTAGGAACGTACTGTATTTGTACAGCCTTAGTTAAAAATTATATTTGTGACTGAGAATGTACGGTGCTTACATTACAGTCCGAGATAATAAATTACACAATGTACGTACCTACTCCTTCTTCAAGAAAATAATTTTGCCATTGATTTGTTGGCTAGTCGTGCAAACCACAGAATAGGCACGTGACCACATCGTCTGCTTCTTCGATTTCATTCAGAATTACTTACAATTTTATGTAAGTTTTTATTTAATATTTTATATCCCTGGACGCAAATAAGCTCTGAGGAGAAAGGGAGGCTTGGGGAGTGGGAGGTGAGGGACATAAATATCTTGGTGATTTATGGCTAAGGCGGTCGCGGGATAGGTCAGCATTATTCAATTTCGTATTTGAGGCTCGAGTTACAATGAGCTTTTATTGTGGGGCGCACGCGCAGATACTGCAGCATAACCGACAGTCACACTCTTGTTATCTATTTTTTTACTCTGAAAATTAATTAAAACTTCGTTTATTTCGCTTAGGTAATGCAATATTAATAATAAACATTGTTTACCAACTGCAGATGGCCAGCGTGGTGGACTATGATCTAAGCCCTTCGCATTCTGAGAGGAGACCCGGGTGGGCTGGTAATGGGTTGTGCTGATGATGATTAATGAAATATTTATTAGATATTTAAATAAGTACTTAGTACTTATCCGAAGAAGCTTGTGTTTATTGATAATTCTAAACTTAATACAAACAAATGCTTTATATGATAAAATCGTTTTAAAGTCACTTAATTATCGATTGTTTATACAGATTTTATTTAATCGGGAGATACGCTAAAGTGGTTTAATTTGTTAGCAGCCAAAGACACCGCCATCCAAATTAGATACTTTTCGGCTTATTAGCGCAGGGTAAAAAACGGAACGGACCAACGCTTTGTGAATAATTGACCATAATCAAATTAATCCTAAAATCCTACGGTGGGTTTACAACGCTGTAAAGTGTAATAAAGACCTCTTAACAGCCTTTATAATATTGCGTGTTTACCATTCCAGCCTACCTACTATCTCGTACGTAAATACAAACTTTATAGGCTAATCCACCGAAAGAAGGTTTAGAAAGACGTCGCCTATCGCCGTATGAAATTTAGTTGAGATTGTGAAAGAGATAAGGTACATTTGTACTGCACTCTGTGTGAAATTGTTATATTATGATGATGTATATACTTCAAAATCGAGTGGTATTGTAATGGCAATAACAAATGCACATTTAATTCACGTATGGATAATTCTTTAACCATAAAAAACAAAGAGTGCTGTTTTTCAGTGTTTGCAACTAAAATGTACCTACTTATACTCAGTTATTCTAATGATTGCATTAAAGATAAATGCGGTAGTAGTATTTATTTATTTTCAATGTCTGCGGAAGAATTCATAGAGCAATAATTACTACTGTGGCTACTCAATAATAAGCGTGCTGTTATGAATGCAAAGCGCATTTTCAGGGTATTCCCGCAAACCGCCCGGCAAGTATTTCCATATAGAGATAGGTAGGTAGATGATGTCAACGTTGTATAATATACATACAACATATTATGTTTGTCAGTGTGTCACAAGTGGTTTTTTTCAGAAATTTACCACGTAGATAAATAAAAAAAAACGAACTGTTGAATGATGGTGTTGATGATTGATGGTAGTTTTAGGTAAAACGAGATATAAAAAAAAAAACACGTATCATGTGGCGTGTCAATTGGGAATTTGATCCTGTAAAATCAAATTTATTTTAATTTTAAATCTATTTTTTTTTTTTTCTAATTTTGTTTTACTGAAAATCAGTCTTATTTAAAACTATGGAGTACTCGCGACGTCGTCCGCGTGAAATTTCGAAACACAGAAAATTTTAAACATTGTACCCCTTGGTTCAGTAGGTACAGATGCTAAGGGCTATAACTAAAATAACATTAATGATATTGAGATAAAACAAATACACATCTATACGGTAAGTCAGTATACCCTCTTCAATCCCTGGAAATTTCATCAAAATCCGTGAAGCGGGTACGGAGACGCAAAACACGGATAAACAAAAAAATCTAAAAACGGTTAATTATGTTTAGGTGTCATATAAATAGCATAATAATATTCCATTTCATTATTGACCTTAATTGTAATGTCACATACAGAAACTCCAATTTTATTTATTGGTAAGAGTAAAATTGTGAAACTGTGCTGACGCTTCATTTCTCCGAGTACCTGAATGTGTTTTAAAAAAAAGTTTTAGATATTAATGTTTCGAGTAGATTGATTTGTGAACATAGTTACGTTTAATTCATATGCAAACCCTGTAGTGCGTTTGAAACTGAATGCAAGACACTTGTTCAAACACGAGCCAAACTGTACGAGTGATAGGTCTTTGAACTTCACCGGTGTTTGCGGTTTGTTTAAAGTCTTCAGCTTCTTTAAGGTTGCGATAAATAAACTATTGCATCTTCTCGCAAGCACTGATGTATGCAACGTATAAACTGTTCAAAACATGATCTTATATGTTATATTTAGCCATGAACCAGATGGTTGAATCACAAGAATAGTATTTTTTTGCAGAGCGGGAACTTCTCTTACAGATAAACAATTTTGATTCTAATCAATCGACATCTATTATGTCTATGATAAAGTTTGGTCGTCTAATTAATGTGTATTGCTGCTTGAATTATTGATTAAAACATAAGTTTCGAATAGTTTAATTTTCAAGAGTAGGTAAATCGCTAAAATCAAGTGTGAGTCTGGCTAGTGTACCTACTTAGGGCTTTGAAAACTATATTATAGCTAATCATAATATACAATACAAAGTGTCTCCAAACTTTTTGTAATTTAATTTATATAAGTAAGCTTACTTCAAACATTGCCTAAATACAATTCTACAATTGTAACAAAGTTGACCTTATGATTTAATGCTATTGAGAAACTCTGTTTTAATTTTTTTGATATCTCTTTCTAAATGTATAACTATTTCTTAAAAAACAGCTTTTGTATTTTATAAAATACAAAACTGATTATATCATCCAATTCATAAAGTTCCAAATAATAATGATTAGTTTAGTTACATACTAATTAGCTCTATGATCGAATAGGATTTATTTGAGCTTAGACACGAAACCTGAGGACTTGGGACAACGCCCTAATGGATCACCACTCTTTGACATGGATTCAGTCAAGAATTAGAACGTGAACAAACGTAGTAGACGAAGATTATAAGAACGTTTTAATGGCTCTAATTCAAGAACATTACCGTAACAAGAAAATCATCATAATAAGTCAAAGCGCTAAAAAGTTATAGCGAAACCTACACGGTAAAATATACCTGCAAACAGAGAATCTATTTAGACTTAACTCCTAGTAGTCTTTTCTGAGTGCTGTGTACAGAATGCGCATCTTTGTTTATATTGCAATTGCGCTATTCTAGCGCAGTGATTAGCGCCATCGTCACCAAGATGCTAATTGACGTCCCTAGGTCCGCACCTTGTTTCGACACAACCTAAAGACGCCGTTTTAGTTATTGTTGATTGTTGAATCTGTAAAGTTGTTTGGAATACGTAATATTTTTCACTCACTTCGTCTAAGTTCTAAACGACTCCGTCGCAAAAAGAGGTCCTGTTGTTTGCAAGAGCCAAGTTCCTGAGGCAGGCTTGTTTTAATGATTCCCGCAAATATTAGCTTTGGTACAGCTGGCGCTTATCTCGATTCTTATCTGTCAAACCTCAGTCAATGCTGAGAGGCACGGGCCACGAAAGGGCGTTTACAAGTGATTGTGTAGGTGCATTTCCATAAATTGTTGTAAGACATGCTTAATTGTTTTACCTGTTAAATAACCACGCACTATTATTTGATCCAGGATTGTAAAATTATGCTGCATTTCGTAAAAGTCATCAATTACCTTTTGGGATCCACCCACCATATATCCAACCGTCTTTGAAGATCTACTGCTGGACGGTGGCCTTCCCTAATTGACCCAATCCCACCGATCATGAGCTCTCTGAACCTGGGTTCCCGTATAAGTAAGGATCGTCAGTTTTCTAGTTCGGGCGGCGACCTAAGTACTCTTTATTACCTAGCCGTGGTTTCCATTCAAGGGCCTTTGTTATCCCACGATTATATATCAGTGGGTTGAGCGATGTGGCCTGTCCTATGTCATTTATAAAAAATAATAAAATAATAATTTAGGTTTAGTTATATTGAATTCTAAATATTTAGGAATAATTGTTGTTTAGTTTGATTAGTTTGGGTAGAAATTTAATTACTTAATCTGCTTATTCAATGTATTACCGGAATTAAAGGATTGGTGATTAGGAACGTAAATCGATAGACATAAAATGGTAAGTGATTTGAATCTCAGAACCGTATCTCTTTACTTCGACTTGATATCAACTACTTTTTGTATTACCGCGTATTAAAGATACATGTACAACTTTAATACTCAAGAAAATAGCAATGGCATTATAAGAACTAAATCTTAAAAGCACTATAAAATAAGCCTAGAGAGTATAATGATGCATCTAACTCGAAATCGTTTACAAACTACCACGGATATGTTCGGATCGCTCGTAAATCGTAGGGATTTTATAGAGATGCAATAGCTAAAGAGGGCATAATAACAAATTATTCGTAGGTAGATAACGACCGAGATCTCAATGTCTAATAGTAACGATAACAGTTTTAGTGTAAGCAGCGGCTTATAAATATAATATAAAGATAAATAGCTATTTTGGACCAAGGTAGATTTTGTCCCATTATTTCATATTGGTAATCGCATCCATCTTAAACAAAAACGATGCTGTATTGGAGTTATTTAAAAGTCTGCTGCTCGGCCTTCGTAAACCGACGCTTGTGTTTCGTTATGTCTACAGAGCTTCCATCACGCAGGTGTAAGATAATATTGTCGAAACTGCACTGTTTATTTGATTCGAAGTGTTCTCAATTTGGTGTGTTAGCGTCGATGGCTATCAGTAATTTATGACTGTTAGTGTACACACGTTTACTTCCTCGGTTTCGCAAGTCGATATGGGCCGGTTGCCTTTGAAATACATAATGACCAATATATCACAAATTTGAATGTTGGATCCATGAGTTACTGTTTGCCAGTTTCGCTATCGCAATCGTATCTTTACCAGCAATAATTTTGCTAAGCAAACAACTAAGCAGTTGTGACGAATAATAGCCGTGCTGATTAATAGTGTTGTTTGGATATAATCCAGTACCTAGGTGAAGAAACTAGGTTAGGGGAATCAGGATGTGCAGTTCGGAGAACTGGCGTAGACAGTAGAGGGCAAAGATGAAGCCTATGTCTCTGAACGGAAAATGCGAAACTTGTTTGTATTCGAATCAGGAATCGCACGATTATTAGATGTTTCTCTATCTATCTTCTATACCTGGAGGCGTTGTTGCACAGAGTCCAGTGAGCTTAACTAATAAACTAGTGGGCCGGCCTACAGGTGACTTCAGTAGCTACCAGCAAAGTACTGCAGATAAGAGCTGCAGATTAAAAGGAGACTGATGACCTACCACCGCCATCATCATAAAATCAAGACCACTCTGTCACTACTAAAGAGAGACAGAAGCTAGCTTACTTTCGTAATTAGTCCCGATACTGTACGTCGTTAATGATGTCCACAC
>DWLO01001059.1:0-16384 GCA_018245335.1 Dalla quadristriga
CCTACCGCATCTTATCATCGCCAAGGGTTGATTGGTAGAGAATGCCATTAGGTATTAAGTCTGCCCTTTGTAATCCTAGATAAGGTTTTGCAATAAAGTGTGAAATAAATAAATAAATAAAGTTTAAAAAAATCATTTTTTTGTTCTCAATCTTGTCGTTCCATTTGTAGTTAGTTCTTTCGGCAGGAATGTTAGTAAATAGAGGTTAATTTCCATTTGTAGGTAGGACGGTAGCAAACGGTCCACTCGGGTCACCACGTCAACATGGTCACCATGGCAACGTCAATCCTGACTAATATCAATAAGTGCCACGTTGTAATTCTTCAATTTAATTAAAATAGTTAGGAAGTTTATAACTAGCTCTCAGAATTCAATACTACTCTAATTTGTTATTTATATTATAATGTCTATCCAAGTTCTTGTATATTTTTTGTAATAATTGTAATTATCCTAATTCTGTCAAGAAGAGTTAAGGCCTTTGTCCACTGCCCTGATCTAAGGCGGATTGGCCGATTTTATTCTGTGACGAGAATATAAAAAGGTCAAGCAGTCCCACCATCCACTGCCGATTTGAACTAATGTGCGAAATACAATGCAATATGCCAATTATTATATGCGGTCCGAACGAAATCGTGTCTGTACGCTCGGTAAGACAGTTTTATCTGGTTTTAACGGGGCGCCGTAATGTGAACGGGTATGAGGGTCCCTATGGTTTTGTTTTTTTTTACAGTTGTAGCAAGTCATATTTATCTTCTCAACACACACATAATTTCGAAAAGTTGTTATTGGGATTCTAACTCTCCGCTACCACCACTTTCCTGTGTCATCTGTGAAGATTTTTCTGAACCAATTTTCGGCTTTATCAGGCGTATTAAGAGTTCCAATAAGACTACGGTTTTTTTCGGTCATTTAAAATTTCGTGAATTCAGTATGGACGGGCTAAGAAGAGGATTGAAAAAATGTACCAGCAAGTTAATTATCTCTCTCCTTGTGCTACGATAACACCCTTTCTTATAAATTCTCATGCACACCCGCGTTACGCACCCAGTCTCCGTTTGACAAAGGCGTTGGCAGTGTGGTGAGATTATTCGGCACAATATTTGCGGGAAGGCGAGTGTGGGTGCCCGATAAAAATATTCTATTTATTATGAGAACGCGGCGCCCGAACGGCACATTCAAAACGCGTCACGCGTTGACATCTGACTTCGGCGGCTTCCGAACACGTCCGCAGGACTAGGGTTGTCTCTTTAAAGTCTATTTAAATATAAAAATTAAAGAAAGGAATTTTATTTGAATCCAATAATGGTACAAAAATAATAACAATAGGACTAGATTATAGTTCAATAATCAAAATTTGAAAAAGAAATGTATCGGTGCTGCAGCATTATGAAAGCAAATGGGCTCGCACTCAGGCGGTGTCATGGTAAATAGATACAATACACTAAAGTGTACACTTTAATTGACGCTCATTTTAAATCACTGATAACCTGTGCACAAAAAAACGTGTTTTAAAGTAGGTAAGGTTCACTAACCTACGATGACTAAACTACCAGATACGCTTAAATTACTACAATGCATTGTGAAAGTGAGTGGAGGGTATGTCAAGTCTTTGAAGAAGTTTTCAGTGGTCCATTAAGAAAATGGGTGCTACCTTTTTAATATGATCTGTATTTGAAAATGTTCATGAGGTAACGAACGATATTTCTCTTTAAGTATAACTTTATAAAATCTTTCTTTTGAAACTATTTTCAAGTTAATACATTATTGGTTTGAGCAAAGGTAGGATCAGGAGGATTAACGACCTGAAGATGTCAGCGGGAGACTGCTGGATTCCGCTGCTGCTGTTGGACTCTGCCCCAAAAGGCCTTCGAAGATATTTCTATATTGGATACAGGTTTATGGGATTCTGTATCCCCTATACAGTAGTACAATGAAAACGACTACCATGAAGTCGGAACATGATGTAAAAATAAAAAAAAACATGATATAAAGGAGCATTACATCAGTGTACCTTAATTGGCAGCCCTATGGTAATTTCGCGGGATCACGCGTCGCCCCCGTCAATATGTGTAAAGTCAATACTCGCGAGTGTGAATAATTTTTCATCTTTGCCGCATTTCCATTATGTGTCGACGCTCACTATCAGCTATTACAGTTCACGCGGCTCATATTACATTAGTAAGTAGTGGATGTGTCGTCAAAAATAAACTTAGGGTTGAGATATCGAAATGATCGATAATAACAGAATGCTCACAGACTTACTTTGGACTTTACATGCATGTTAAATATTGAACGTTAAACAGAACCAAATTAAATTCGCCATTGATATTTCTTATATATGAAATCAAACACTATCGCACTGTAACTTATTACTTTATTAACCGTTGAAGTTAGTGCTTAGTAAACATTTTCCCTATCCCTAAAAAGTTTAGTTTGCTTTTTAAAGGACTTGGAAGGATAGGATTTCGTTGTTATTTTTTTGAAAAAACTCCATCAACACTCCTAAAAGATTCCTGTGTAAACGAACCGACAGGCGTCGTTCGCTACGTGGCACTATTCAAAATAAAACTATCATTCATTCGACACTGCGGTCAGCATCGACCAAGCGCCCCGAGGAGTCAAAAGGGCTTTGACTTCAAAGCTTTGCGAAGTAACTGGCAACACCAAGAGAATGCAAAATAAACTGTGCAAGGTAGAGCGCAAAATAAATGTACCAACACCACATTACACAGTCACTGGATCAAAAGACAGACCGAGCGTAAAGTGAGGAAAACTGAAAAAAGAAATAAAGGTGCCTCCTGCTAGGGTTGAGACAAGTCCTATTCTGGGATCTTAGATTAGACGAAGCGGGTAGCCCGTGTAGGTGATCCTCTGTGTAGTCAGTGACCGCTTTCCGTCAGCTACAGTGCGCAGACTATACGACGATCTAGTAGATAAAAATACTTCTTTAGCTTTAAGGAATTTGTTTTGTTTTTGACGACAATTTTTCTAGCATTCGTAGGAGAAAATGACTTGCGTACTCGGTCAAATTAAAAAAAGATTCAGCCTTTCATCCTTTGGCGGCGTTAAGCTAAATGATTCTGTTTGTAAACGTTGAATAGGAAGCAGCACTACAGTTAATTCTCGCCTTGCTCCGGTTGACTGTGTCAATATGCATTGACACTTTTGAAGGGAGAGACAGATGATTTTTACATCAAAAGCAACGCGGCTTGAATCACACCTCGTAAGCAAGGCGCGGCTTAAACAGATATCCACTCCTGACGTGTGACTGAGTGGTGACATTGAAAACTACAAAGAGCCTAGTTACGTAGATGTGTAACACGGTACTTAGGTTGAGCTTCTCAAATGTAGACATCCTACTTCAAAATAATTGCGGCTACGTTATTTGTTTAAAACGACATCAAATGATACTGCGTGATATGACTTTACTCTAATAGCTCCATTACTTTCGTCCCATAGTTTTATAAAATGCCATATTTTACTAAATAGAAGAACGTGCTAAAAATGAAATAAATTGTGTTTCCAATCCACAATTACTCGTGGACATGACCATATATTAATGTGTATTTTGGTAGATTAAAATAATACAGCAAGTAGGTAATTACTTTGCGGAAGGATTCAAGTATTTTTACCAATTTTACATTGCAAAAATGGAACAAATAATGAGAGAAATAGGTATTTCGTACTCATATATTCGTACCGACGTATATTTGCAGTTTTGTCTAAGGTACGTAATAAAATACTTTATGTAATTATACAAGTCAACTTAGATTTTATGAATACGGCCGTAAATTCTTTTTATCAAGCATATTTTTGGAAATTTAGATGTCGTAATGATTGTGCCTGCAGTTGTATTGGTGACCATAATACCTTGATTCCTGAGGTCTGGCACTACATCTTTTCGCTCGATTTAGCTGGTAACCATAACCTCGCTTTTCGCAAGTAATTTTATCTCCGCTGTCTAATTGCACATGGATTCTGAAGATATAGAACATTAATATGATAAAGAACCTTCGATATTGTTGATCGAAGTATCGAATGATTATGTTTTACTACATACACTTATAAAAGGTATGATAATTTACTTGTACTTATAGTTTTGTACTAAGGCATGTACTAATGGTAGAGCAGTAGATGCAGGTAAGTTCGATATCGTCGGCTATAAACCTACAGAAATTAATATAAATTAATTAGAACATTATACCTGGATGCTCGAACATGCCGGCGACTGGGCGGTGTACGTTGTTTGCAAATTAAATTTCGTTTTTGGTTCGCTACTAAATGCAGGAACCGTGCATTTGGTATTACGTGGAAGTGCAAAGCATTGCTTGTTACATTATTTAATGCACTTTAGAAGCATTGGCGTAAAGCAATAACCTGATTATCGGTCGCGGTCACTCTTGAGTGCTGTTCGCCAACAATATCTTGGTTGTATAACAAAACTATTATTTATTATGTGTCTGTCGCTGTTTAATAGTTTTAGGTTATGTTTTGACTTTTACTATGTTATCAAAACGCATTAACTATATGGATAAAATATACACATATAATCAGATGACAACATACACACACTACTTAGATGTAAGCTGTGGATCGAAAATTTCGCAAGATAACATGTGAATGGAAGAGACAGTGCTTACCTATCATAGTGCGAAAATACATGTTTATCTATTTGAATCCGTTGAATTGAAATCCCTTATTACGTAGTATTTAATAACATAACCTATAACCTTACAAATGAAGACATTCAACCTTTGGGGATCTACTAAAAATATTTTCTTAGCGGATGCCTAGACGAACAGTCAATAAATCTTAAAGTTGTTGATAGTGTTTAGGTGTCACATAAATAGCATATTCCATTTGATTATTGACCTTAATTTTAATATCACAGACAGACTCTCGAATTCTATTTAGGTAGGTATCTACTGGTTAGATAAGATGCCTATATATGCCTTTATTGGTTGTTTTGTTTTGCAGCAAATTTGTAGCAAATAATAACAATGATAAACGTATAAACAAAAATGGCCCGCCCGTACGTCTGTGTAAAATTTCATGGCGTGGATTACAGTAGGTGCGGTGCTGTCGCTAAAGTTACGGTTTTAATACAAAAATAAAGTTGAACGAGGACGCGCAGTTGTGTCGGTCCGCAATGTTGAGCCCGATTTATTGCGAGCCAACGACCATTCGTTTCCGATACTTTTGCTGGATTATGAAATCTCTATTAAGCTCAGTAAATATTTTTATGTTTCTCTCTTCCATTACTCCAACACTATGAGTCTTAATAAGGGTTTAACAAGTAAGTAGGTGTACGTAGTAGGTAGGTAGTAGTGTAAGTAGGGTATGTAGTTACTAATAAGTAGTTATTAAGGTGATACAACGGTTTTAGTGTGTTTTCAATTCCACAAATTTTCTTTCATTTATAGGATTATGAACCTAATTTTTGAACATAAATGTTTCTTGACCATAATATATGACCAAAAAGCAAACACGATTACTCGAAATTTCCTCGAGATTTTTTTTATGTAGTTGATTCAAAATTTTCTGTACCACTAGTTAGGTACTATATTCTCACGAATTAGTTCGCGGAATTATTTTTAAAACATAGTAAAAAATAATTTTATAAATGTACAAAACCATTTTCTTAATCCGTCAAATAGTTTAGTAAATAAAAATAAAAATGATATTTGGCGCATACGTTTCCCTATTCTAAAATAACTAAAAATCTACACCATTTCATTCCGGTATTTATTTATAAAAATTGTCTGTTTGACGCCAATCTTTGTTTTACAAAATATCTCAGTGCCTGACTGAAGTTCAGGAGGTCACAATATTACGGTGTGCCTACACAGTTTACATGCTTTGTACTACAAAGGACTCGAGCGTTGGGTTAGTGCTTAAATCTTCGATTATACTGAATTACCACTTTATTACATTCACCCTAAGATTTCATACATGTCTAGATAGAGCACTTGACGTGCAAAAACGTCACCAAAATACATACTAAAATTGAGTTTATTTTCCAACATCAGTGTCATTCCAAAAGTGTCAATGTGTGCGTCATCGAATATTTTGAGCCTATACGTACACTAGCGTACGTTCGTTTGTACGTACTCATCTCCGCGGAAATAAAGCCGATCTAGCGCTATCATTTGTTTCGAAATACTCCGTCTGTACACACACTAGCTGTGCCTACAGCAAACAGGACCACGGATAAATATACTTTAGTCTGTGTATGGGGCACATTCTACGCATTTTTTGTACCGTCACAATATTATTTGAGCTATTAGAAATGCAGAGTGCCTGTGAGTAAAATTAATTAAACAGAACAAACAGCTTAGGCTAACGTTTGGTTCTCTTTTAAAACCAACGGAAAGGTTAATTCCATCTGATTTTGTTAATTCAACGAAATAATTTTACTATAATGTTATTTGATCGCAGTAATAGTTGGATAGTGGGAACGTAGGTACTACAAATAGATTTGGATGTAAGATGAGATTAGATTAAAACATTAAATGACGACTCCGTGGCGCTTGGTTAGTGACCCTGACTGACGAAATGTGGGTCCCGCCCGGGTTCGATCTCCGGTCGGGCCAACATTAATTTGGCAAATAAATGTTTGTACTCGGGTCTTGGGTGTGCAAAATTGTGCTGTTTTCTGTATGTGTCCGCCACCTGCAACACAGGGAATCCTAGTGCGGGGGTGTGAGTGTGTAAGCTTTTATTTATTTATCAAGTACTTACATGATGCTCACCATAATGTGTGGCCTATTTAACTAACTGCTTACCTACTTAAGTATTTATCAAAAAATGGTTACGTTACTATTAAATAAGTAGCTTATATTAAGTAGGATGATTTATCTCTTTCATCTATCTAAACAGTGTTGAGAAATCTCAGAGTAGATAACGAATGCGTGTTAATTTGTTTGTATGTTGATAATGAGATCTGAAGATTATCTGACGTGTGAAATATTCCGCGGTTTAAATATGACGCAGATTAAGTTAAGGGGCTGCCTGGTGATTTTCTACTACATATTTCATTGAAGTGTGAACTGACAATAAACGAACTGGAAAACTAGAAACCAAGTAAACCGCTCTTAAGAACATTGGAAAAGGAGAACTTTCATGCAGGTTTATTTTTATTTTTATAGAGTTTAGCCTAACTAACAAGCAGAGTTACTTACCAACTAATACTCCTATTAACACTTAATACTAAAGACTAACTTATTTTTTTTTCCTATTCGAGGTTTGTCACAGATGTAAATGGGCGGTAGTGTTTGGTGTTTTGTTGCTGGGACTGTATGTCGTTTGCTATTCACATTACAGAAAAAAACAAATTCTTAGCAAAAAAGACGATAAGTACCTAGCAAAGATTGAATGCCTTCAAATTAACCTTTTGGCGCAGTGCCTGGAACAACCGACGCGACGTGGATTGAATAAGCTCTACGTTCATATGCTACGAGCTCGATCAACATGTGCCCTTCTCGCTATCCGTGCCTACCTATTTTAGTAAACACTAGGGAGAGCTTGCAACGTCAACCGTGCAAAATTTCGAAAAACAGAAAAATTTTAATAGTGAAAAGGAGTACAGACGCTAAGGGTCATAACTAAAAAACTATTTGATGTATTGAGATAAGACATAGCCTATGCGGTATGTTAGTGAACCCTCAACAGTCTCTGAAAATTTAATCAGAATCTGTTCAGTGATGTCGGAGATTATCCGCGGCAAAAAAAAACGCAGACAGACAAACAGACAGACACACAGACAGACTCAAATTATAAAATCAGTTGATTATGTATAGGTGTAATTGGCATTAAATAAATGGCATTCGAAAATGCCAATTTTTCCGCCTCGCGAGGTGAGGGTTACTCAACAGAAAATGCGCTTCAAGTATGGCATCGCTCTGAAACTTAAACTATTTGTGTACCTACCTGGTAGACATTCGCCTTAAAACATGAATCTTAAGTAGTACGTACTCTCAAAGGCAACAAATTTTTAAACACGTAATGAATTAGTGTTCGGGTAAATAAAGATAAGAAAGTCCTTTGTTTAAAGTTTTAAAACGTTACATGTCACATGTTATTATCGCGAAGATTTATCATTGATAGTGATTGTAATAAGCACGATCTCGACTCGCTGCAGCACATGTTGTGAGTACACACTCTTTACCCGTGCGCCTGCGCATGCAGCTACGATGATTCTTTTAGATATAAATTAGCTGATGATTGTTAATTTCTTATTTTTCTTTCCTATACACGGTGGGAGTTGCGAAAGGGCGTACAGACCACTACGTTCCATCGACTGATGGTCATCTATTTTAAACCGCTTTGAAACCGCGAATAAGTGCGACCAAACACTAATTTGTTACTAGACCAGATAGATGCGTTACCACTGCTGAGGACTACAGATGGACACCTCGTTCAACGTAGAACATATCGGTGTCCGACCAGCCCCTGTAAAAAATGCTAGTCGAATAGAATCGAACAGTGGTTACAAAAAACGCTGAAATAGAAATATCCCCTAAAGTTAAATTTCAAAGAAAAGGCCAAATATGTACACATTTGCTAAGTTTTACTTGTTGAAACTGTAAATATGTGACCTTTTAATGAGATACTAAAAGAGTTATGTATTTTTAAAAATTATACACTAAAGACGTAAAATAGGGGATGAAAGTTCTTAGGGAAAGTGAATCTTAGAAATCTCAAGTTAGCAACATGATATATGCTTTATGCTAAGTGCATAACAATATGGCGTTTTTTTTTTGGATCAGAGAAGCAAAATACGCAAGCAAAACCGTCACGGATTCAGTGGTGTGATTTAATAGGTAGTGTATCCATATTTACAGAAAGGCGTTAAAGGGTGGACTCATTGTCACTGTCGCCTGTTAGTCGTAATTTTTATCGAGTCTCTTTAAATATTTAAAAAAGTAAATAAGTTACAAGTACACTTAACAATGAAAACTTTCAAGTACAGCTTCTCTAGATACCCTTGCTAAGTCTTAACAAACTATTAATATTCTCAGACGCAAATAGGTACAAACAATACTTAGAAAAAAAAACCGTTCTTTAGTGTCAAAACAAAGACAGAATTGCACTAGCAACAAATACTCTCAAGGGCACTTCTCTGCAAATTTTTAGGGTTCCGTATCTGACTGGATCAAACCATTGATTCAAAAATTCTTACAAGAATTTTTCTTATAAGTTCGATATATTCTATATTCTATATCTACTAAACTCAAATCTTGATTTAGCTGTGAAAAGGCAACACGTCAGATTTACATTATTACTGAATAGTAGGAATTGATGAAAAAGTTTAAAAGTACAGTAATTGTAGAAGAAGGAAAAAGATTGTTAAAAAGGCCTTTCCAAATAACAGTGGTTTTACACAAGAACAATAATTGTTCTATATAAGATATTTACAGTACTTTCAGACGAATAAGAAGAAGAGTTATCCCAGCAAACTTTTTCAACAAAATTAAATGGCTGCGGAACCAAACTGCGTCCCTCACGCACTTGGCCGTTTTTCACTTCCCCATACATTTTCAAGGAACTTGTTGTTTTGCACGGCTATTAGCGGTAATTTTGAAGACGGCACCCTCATAAGGCCTTAGGTTTCATGTTGGTGGAGTGCATACAGATTGGCATTGTTTCGATACTCGTAACCCCTTTGTATTATAATATTTGTGATGAAAGTGTAAGGAAAAAAAAATGCATTGACAAACTATCCCTTAGTGAAACTTTTCTGCTGAATTGGCATGTATCCACTCATTGTCAGGTTGTCGCTGCTTTCTGCTGTCACTGCAGCCCATCATCATCCACTGTCAATAAGTAATTAAATGAACTGACATGTGAGATGTGTTAGAATCTATATAGGTACGGTTCGCCTGGGGAGTTTTGTACCAGACCAATTTCTTCCGTGGAATAATTGTTTTTATGCAATTGCATTCCGATGTTGGTTGCCGGTTACTTACGAGTGTATACAAGAGGTGACCACCTCAGTCCTCACGGGCAGCAACACACTGCATACCCGTTTGATACTCTCATCAAATCAACTAAAATGTGTTTTTAAAAGTACGTTTATAAGCCTGCTTAATTCTACCTAATAATGACATCTGGTCATACCGAGCAACTGATACTCTAGACTTTAATTCTCATAATCAACTGAATTTTGTATAGAAAGTGAGGGTTCCAGTCACACACTCCAACAATTGGTGATGCCAACCGGCGTCTTTAAAGTTAAATTTTGCACAAAAAATCACATGAAGGCGACACCAATAGTGTCGTCTTGCGTTACACAATTACCCCCTGGGCTCTTATTCGCTACGACACCAGAGATTTTACGCCAAAAACGCGTGACATCATAACGTGCTCTAAACATAAACGTGGTTCCATAACGCGGTAGTATTCATTCGTAATAAGAATATTGTTTAGTTGGTATACTTTAGTAATAAGTACCTACTAGATAACCTAGATTTAGGACTGAGATTAACAGGTGGTGGAATCTGTATACTCTTCGCCTGGGGCAGAACCACCACCACAACCATTTCTGCCGTGAAATTATCGTTTTTCAACAATGTTTCGGTCGGAAAGGTGTGGAAGCCGGCTTCACTTTTACAAGGCGACCATTTCAGTCCTCAGGGATAGCAACGCATCTGTGACCAGCCTTAAATAGGATAAGTATGTACTAACGGTTACTAGCAAGACTAACTTACACTAACAGTCCTAACTCTCACAGTCCAACGACTAACGAATATTAACCAAATAATATTCCTATTAACACCGAATACTAACAGGACTACCTAATCAATTAACAGTTCCTATTTGAGGTTTGTCCCGGTTGTGTGTGGGTGGCAGTGGCAGGTGGGACTGCATGCTCGTTTGCTATTCTCATCACATAAAAAAAGTCAGTTCGATTTATAATGGTTAGTAATAAATGAGGCTTGCTTCAATATCTGTTTTGATTTGTCAATCATATTTTGATAATTTTCTTATCTTATCGATCAGTGCTTTGGAAATTTCATGTGAATTATTTCTTGATTTAGCATTTAAAAAAAAATACGTTTAAAATTGTTTGAAATCTTGTAGGTACCTACCTAAATGAAACTGAATGCAAAGGTTTTGTGAAAAATATATGCCTACCTAAGTATGAAAAATATTTCTTAAAGAGTATTGATTAGATTTTTAGGTAACAAACAATTCAGAAATATAAAAACGTATTTTTAAAATAAAATGTGCAATAATATTTAAATGGTGTATTAATTACAAAAATATAGGTGCTTAGGTAGGTATTTTTGTATTAATAGACTCGTTTCTTCTTTGTAGTTTAGCTTTTAATAACGGCTTGATTGCCTGTCTATTGCATCCGACGTCGGAGAATAACTTGGAACCAGTAACAGATTATTTTTTAAATCAAAGATTCTACATTATGTATTACATATCAGCCAGAACCCTCAAGTCCTCGATATTACAGTCCACTAGAAAGATTTCCACGTAGAGATAATTAAATTTCTCACTCAAGTACCCATTAAAATTTATAGTAACGTCGTTAAATGATTTTGCACGTTGTACGAAAACTTCAGGCAGCAAGTCGACTCGGAGGTTAAAGACCTTAAGGTGGGCATCGCCGTGACCTTCATTTAAAACAACAACAAGCTTTGAACGAGCCCAACTTGGCGGCTCTACTACCGGCTGTCGGTCGTCCACGACTAGGAGAGTCTGTGCGCTACACGTGGTTTGTTATCAGAGACTCAAACGTAATTGAATAGAGAGTAACAGAAAAATACGTAAAAAAGTAGAATTCAGTTTAATTAAAACGCTGAAGCTACAAGACAAAGTAAGTTTATAGACAGTTACATTGATTGCTATTCAAACGTGTCTGAGAGTCAAAGGTAGCGTGCGGAAGGAGGTGGGTCGCGTCGCTTCCGCGGCGGCATCTAGGCTCATATTGATTGCCGGTGACATTCTTATCGGCGCACCCCCGGCACGGCCGCTCCGCTCGGCGCCCAAAAGAAACAGAAACGTTTCTTCGCGCGCTCGCAGCGCAACGGAAAAAAGGGCGGAGAGGCCGGCGGCGGCGTTTCGGCCAATGAGCTCGCGCGCGCGACGCCAGGCGGCCAATCGAGCGGCCGCGCCGGGGCGGGCGCGCGCACGCGGCCGCGCCCTCGCTCCGCTCCGGCTTTTTATTTATTGTTGCGCGACACACCGCGCGCGACGGGCGTGTGATGCGCGCATAGACCGAGCGACGAGCATGGAGTCCGTCGTGGACTCAGCGTCGACCGCGAGCGAGGTGAGCGGCAGCTCGGGCGGTTCGCCGCGCGTGAAGACGGCGTCGCCGGCGCGCGCGCTCAGCCCGCCGCAGCTGATGGCGCCGAGGATGCCGCTGCCACCGCCGGGCCTGGGGCTGCTGGGCTCGCTGCAGATGATGCACCACTCGCCGCTCGAGCTCATGGCGGCGGCGCACCACCACGGCCCGCCGCGCTACGGCAGCCCGCCGCCCATCTCCACCTCCGACCCCTCCGCTAACGAGTGCAAGCTGGTCGACTATCGAGGGCAGAAGGTGGCCGCGTTCATCATCCAGGGGGACACGATGCTGTGCCTGCCGCAGGCGTTCGAACTGTTTCTAAAGCACCTGGTGGGAGGGCTGCACACGGTGTACACCAAGCTGAAGAGACTGGACATAGTGCCGTTGGTGTGCAACGTGGAGCAGGTGCGCATCCTGCGCGGGCTGGG
Source organism: Dalla quadristriga (assembly GCA_018245335.1). Lineage (NCBI taxonomy): Eukaryota > Metazoa > Arthropoda > Insecta > Lepidoptera > Hesperiidae > Dalla > Dalla quadristriga. The sequence continues at coordinate 12,727 of DWLO01001059.1, forward strand.
CGCCATCCAGCCGGGCGTCAACCGCTGCAAGCTGCTCTCCTGCAAGGACTTCGACGTGCTCTACCGCGACTGCACCACGGCAAGGTACGTGTCACCCCACCACTCGTTGCATACGGAACTGTGAATGTGATGTTTGTTTAGACCGGACGGGTTTTTTGTTTATAGATCGATAAGTGATAGTGGTGTGTGTTTGTTCTAGTGTTTCTTTTCCATTTTACCATTTGTTTAGTTGTTTGTTTTTATTTTTATGAGCACCTACGCACGTAGTTTTTGTTTATCTCAAACGCAAATATAAACCTTTAAACGTTACTATAAAGTAGTGCTGCAGTAAATAGCTGCTTTAAAGTTTTAAAAGTCGATAGTTTGCTTTACAAAAGTCATAAAAAGTTTGACTTAAACTTGGAAAGATAGTAACTCAACCAAATACGATGCAATATAAGAGCAGAAGGCCCTCGAGGGTCGGTGCACAACGGCACGAAGACAGGCCGGGCTGCGGCCCCGGGCCTGTCGGCCGGGAAGCCGCGCGCCATTAATTTTTCACGTTTTAATACGCGCCAAATATTTCCAACGGGTTAAATATTCAAACGTACTTCGGCGACGGAAGGGTTAAATCTCTGTTAATTAGCGGCCGGGGCGTAAATATTTGAGTAGTAATTTTTACAAACGCCAAAGTTAGATTAAAAAATCTTGTTTTGTTGCGTGAGCGCGCATCGGTCCGGGTAGGCCTATACAGATGCTCCCCGAATGCGATTTTAAAAATGTAATGTCCGCGCTGACTGCGTTAGGGAACCGTAAACTTTAACTTTTCGCTCGCAATGACGCTTTGTGTGGATATTTAATGTTTGTTTATTGGTGAGCGGAAACGTATGGGACGCGGGCCCGTTTCAGCCTTCCCATTTATGTCCCATTTTATACTGGCATACTCATATTCTAGTTGATTCAAGCTACACAAATTTGAATTATGTTCAATAAATAGATTACGCGTGGATCTAAAATGCGTGTCTATAGTTTCGGTAATTATTTAATTACACGCTTGTTTATTTAATGTACAGTCCTGCAATTCGATCTAGCTTTTATTTGTGATATTTCATTTCCGCAACGAACATTTTAATGTTTGTATTAGTATTTGATTTTGCTGTAGGATTACCTACTTACCTTTGGTATACTATCGTAGAAGTATTGTCGTGTAGTGAAAGAATGCATGCGCTTTTTAATTTTGACATAAAATTTGTAGAATACTTAGTTATCAAGAGTTAATTGTGTATGAGGCGTGCTAATAGTCAGTTTAAAAATTAAGGATATTTTAAAGTTACGATCCATGTTCGTAATATGTTCGGTTAGGGGAGGAAAGGGCTGTTTGTAACTGCAATAGGTAACTACGTGGATTCCAACATTTTTGTTCAAGCTATGCATTCGTAGTGTTGGAGGATAGAAGACTGGCAGTGGGTAATAATGATAGGGTGCGTTTTACTTGTTTATAACAAGGAACGAGTGGACTGTAAGCTTATAATGTCTAGATGTCTATAAGTAGGAAACGGATGTTGGAAAGCAATCAAAATTTTGTTAATTCATAAGTACGAAATGTTAGTTTGTTGTAACGTACCTACTAGGTAATTAAATTAAAAAAGATATTTCTGTCGAATGCTAATCCTAAACCTGAGGAGGGTTAGAACAACTGACCATTGTAAGGATAATAAACCTGAAGTTTCTACGCTTAATTAAATGTTTTACGTAAATTATTTAGTTCTTTTTACGATTGAGTAATCACACTAAGCCATCATATTAACTTATAATCAGTCTATTGTGGTAAACAAAATTCTAACCATCATAGTTTTTCTAAGAAAATTAACTACTAGCGCTTTGTTCCCCTGATAAGTGGTTCAATCTATTATTATTCTTTTTTATGTTACACGAGGATAGCAAACGAGCATGCAGTTCCATCAACCACTGCCACCAACCACTGCCGCCTGTACCCTCGTACAGGAGTTAGTTATTCTTGTTAGGATTAGGTGTCAATAAGAATATTAGTTAGTATGTAGGTATTCGTTAGAAATAGGACTGTTAGTGTGAGTTAAATCTGTTAGTAAATATTATTAATCGTCTGGTTAGTAGATAGTTGTCCTATTCGAAGCTGGCCACAGATCCGTTGCTATCCCTGAGGACTGACGTGGTCGCCTTTGTATAAGTGTAACCGGCATCTACCCGTTACCGACCGGAACACAATTGTTGGAAAACAATTATTACACGGCAGAAGGGTGTGTGGCGGTGGTACCGCGCTGGGTGAACGGTATATAGGCTCTACCACCCGAGTACATGGAAAAGAGACATGAAGATGCCATTAGTTATAAATATGTATGTTTCATAGACATCTATAAAAAATATCTACTTACTACTAATATCAAAAGTCACTTATCTACTTTGTGTCTGATTTTACATAGCTATCTGTCTTCGAATGACAGGTTATAAAATACTTGTAAAAAGCAATTAGTTCTAATAATAGTGTTCATTTATATTGATGATCTAGCCGTAGGTAGATTAATATAAATACCCACACATATACTTATTAAGTATATGATTTTCAATAGGTTATGGGTATAAACAAGTAATTGTCACTGTTTTTTAATTAAGAAATAATTAGTTATAAACTGTATTTTAGGTACAATTGTGTTTCGGTCGGAAAGGTGTGGATGTCGGTTACACTGATACAAGAGGCGACCACTGTAGTCCTTAAGGGTAGAAACGCATCTGTGGCCAGCTTCGAACAGGACCATTACTAACCACTACAAACCGGACTATTTATTAATATAAACTTTAATATACTTACCTCACCAACGTTTAGTACAAAAGGCGGACTTAATACTCAAAGCATTTTCTAGCAGCCAGCCTTGGTGTAGTTAGTGGGTTAATCTGAAATCTGCTGGAAGAGATTTCAGATTTGAAATAAGCAGTACAAGTTTAAGAATTATGGTGTCGTACTTAAGATTTCTATTGTGTCCATGAAATAAATAAATAAAACATTACACGCTTACGCACTCACACCCCCGCACTAAGATTCCCTGTGTTGCGGGTGGCGGAAACATACCCAAGACCCGATTACAAACGTTTATCAGCTAGATAAATGTTGGCCCCGATCGAACGCGGGACCCACAGTTCGTCAGTCAGGGTCAATAACCAACACGCCACGGAGTCATCAAAAATAATAAATAAATAAATAAATTAGAAATAGAAATAGGTTTATTTGGAACAATACATACAGTTACAGAAACATGTGACAACGATGATCCTGCATTAGTATACAATGAGTTGCAGTGATCAACGCCCTCCATAAATAATTACAACACAGAGTTCCAGATTATTGTATTAAACTATTTAAATAATAGGTTAAAATAAGTAGAGATTGGCTAATTTGCGGATAAACGATTAGTAGAGTCGCGTCGAGCTCGTAGAGTCGCCGTGGAGTCGATGATGCAGCGTCTCGTGGTGTTCACGCGTCGCTGGCTGCTCATCTTGCGCCCTCCGCTGACTGCATGCGCCTAATCTGATCGTCAGTAGACAAAATACCATTCGTTTTTTCCTTTAAGAGGGCATCTGTAAGAGGGCACGTTTCGCATCTGTCTCGCTCGCACATTCTAACATTGTCAATGATTGTAAAGTCTAG
>DWLO01001060.1:0-16383 GCA_018245335.1 Dalla quadristriga
GGGAGGCGGGGGGAGCTCAGGGGCTCGGGGGGGGCCGGGGCGAGGGGCCGAAGGGGAAACTTCGAGAGGTTATTAGTCCAAGCATCTGTTGTTGAGCGGGGGCGTGATGAAACTGCTCGGGTACAAGCTAACAAATCTAATTGCTCAGTAGGCGCCTGTGTATAGTCGCCCTGACAAATGGCCCCTCATGTGGTATCGTGCTACACGGCAGCAATTTGTTAAACGCACAGGTCACCCCGGGTGATTTAAGATTTTTATAACGCAGTATTTACTACTAGGAACAGTAAATACAAGTTTAGTACGAAAAGTGTTTCTAAGCGCGCTTTCTCTTTCACTTTTCGACTACATATTTACATAACTATGACTCTAATAATTTTAAGTATATCTGGGGTTAACTAATATATAATTAAATTTGAATATCTCTAGCATATCTGCTTAAACTAAATGTTAACAACATGGAAATATTTCTGTAAATTTACAACCATTGCTAGAATATAGCTATTGAGTTTCAGATTTAAATTTAAACTTCATTATTTTAAATTTATTTAAAGTCCAAATCAAAATAATTAACAGCAAATATCAGGGTGTTTATAGGTACACCGAATATCTCAAATTTTTAATTTTAATTTTAATCAATGTTAAAGGGCTTTATCTCTGAAGCGATCATGGTGCCCTGGCCAGATAAGCATTATATAGGATAAAAAAATTAAGACTAAAATTTTACAATTAAGTAGGTACAGTAATTCTGTAAGTAATACAGTAAGTCTACTTGTTCATTGCCATCTAACCCTACATGGAATGGGTAATAGATAACCATAACAATTTTCAATACATAAAATAAAATTAATTTATTTTAGTTTTCCATCATCGTCATCAAATTCGTTATCTAATTCGTTATCTATTGAGTCTTTATGTGTGAACATTTTCCAAACATAAATTCGCATGACAAAATAACGTCTCTTTAATTTATAAAAGTGCCATTTTATAACATGACAGGGAGGATTCCCTAGTGCGGGGCTGTGAGTGTGTTAGCGTTTATAATTTTTATTATTATGACCTTCGAAACGTTCAAAGTCCTTCTTGGTTTACTATATTTTGCTTTCAACAATCCACAATGATCATGGTGGGGCAAGCGCTATGCTTCTCTCGTAGTAGAGCCAACTAACAAGCCTAGCAATCTATACTAATATTATGAAGTGGTAAAGTTTGTATGTTTGTACCTATATGTATGTAGGGGGTAGATAATCATTGGAACCGATGATCCGATTGTAAAAATTCTTCCACTGATACAAAGCTACACTATTAACTAGTCATAGGCTAAATATTATATCTTATCTATATATAAATAGGCAAAGACAAAACATTTCAGTATCTTTTTCTCCTTTGTTTGTTTACCAATTTTCTTTTTTATTTGGTTTTGTAACTATTAACTATTGTTATCACTTTTTTAAAAAAATGTTAAAAACATGTAAATTCATTTATGTTTTTCTTGAATTTAAATTATTATTATGGATGAATTTCGACGAGTGGGCGAACACTAGTAAAATTTTGGATTAACTAATTCCACCCTTTTATGATTTTTTTCGATAGTCACGTTTCCTATCGTCACGTTTCCTAGAAAATTTTTGAATCGACTATCTAGGTACAAAAAATACAGCCATTTAGATAAAGGTAGGCCGGACGGACTGACTGACACAGTATAACGTAGGCTAAGTAATTCGGTCCCGTTAGCACGTTTTGGATACGGAACCCTATAAATAATAGTGTTAAAGTATACTGTCATACTGTCATGTCATGTCATTAATTGAACACCTCATTAATCCTATTCCATAGACCAAATTAAACACATATTAGGCGCAACTACCATCCTCTACCTTGGCACGTTTCAAAGTGGTCAAGCAGATTTACGCCCTTATAAGGGCATACACCAAAAATTTAAGTAACGAGCATTAGTGTAGCCTAGATATGTTGAGTATCAAGATCCATCTCTATTTCGAAGAAAGGTGTAGGACGCTTACATTCTTTAATCGAAGCACCGCTTGACGTAAGATAACAAAATACGAAAAGTTTAGTTCTACCGTGTACCCACCTCATACAATCTTTTTATGCTTATCTTTCTGTGATTTATGAGTTGTTCGGCGTCCAACAACGGGAAAGAAAGGAGGTATACAAAAGTAATTTATTTTTTACGTTTGTTTTTCTTGTCTTTCCATCGTGCGTGCTGTACTGGCCGCGGGCAAACAAGTTGGCATTTTTGAGTTGTCGCGTATGATTTATATGTGACCCGAGCGTAGGCGGTGCTTAGTGCGATCAGTATTTCGGGTTACGTGCATAAATCAAAAATAAATTTAAACCGTCACTCCTTTGTTGTGATTGGCGCAAAATTCTTACCCAAAAAATCGGCACGAACCTCGCACCTACCTCTCAAAAGCTGCATACTTTTCGTAAGGACATTATTTCGCTCCAAACATGTATCAACGTTGTACGGTTGACATTAAATTATGGTCATCAAAATTTGTTTTATGTGCATTACTCAGACAGTTCGAACCTGCTAGATATTTTAGCCTTAAAGTGATATATTTTTGAGATAAGGCGACATAATGTTTCTTGCAGCCATAAGTGTGCTACACGTCATAAGTTCGAAATTGTCGGTGTCAAAACGGGTTTTATAATTGTATAAAAAGTTCACACGCTCGATATTCGACAAACATAATCTTAATGTTCTCTCAATTAAGCGTCTTTACTGGGCGGACATGCGCGGCACGGAATTATTCATGACGTGACCGAGCTACATATCACTCCAGTAAATGATTTATAAAATTTTTACACATGAGATTTTCGTCTTAATTAAGTTGCCTTACTTTGTCCACAGGTACGTGTCAGGTATTATGTTGACATTGAAGTGAAAGAGCGAATCGTCGACCGAACTGTAAGTTTCAACTATTAAATATTAATGTGACCGTATCTTCAGACTACCGTTAATTCTCGTAGATACAACTGGTTGGGGCTAACACTACAGACGTTGACAGCAGAGGTCATTACAATTAAGAGCGTTTTTATGTTATATTGTACCTATTTAATTTTATAACTGTGTATAGTTTAATTGTGGCTAAAAGCACTTACGCTTTGTTTAATGATCTTTTACTTTTGCACAGTACAGAGGACACACACACACAGTAAAATATGTATGTGCTTCAAATTGATAAGTCTGTACACGTGTCTCTTTATCAATGGGGTGTATACATATATTTTATATTTTTATATCACTGTTTACATCTATAAAGAAGTAAAATCATTTTCTTAAGTAAAAGTAATTACTGAGTAACAGTTTGTGTGCGATAGTTAAGTAAAACATCAAGAAAGCAATGATTTTAGTTAGAATTGTGAGTTAAGAATAATAATTACTTGAGATTACTTCTTTATAGATACGTGGGTAACTCCTTTGGCCAATTCTGGGTCAATACATCGAAATCAGATGGCTGTTTTCCATGTTTTTATTGGGTACCTATATCATAATGTCGGAAGTTCTTAATTACGAAAACAGCATAAATGTACCTAAGGTCAGATCATGTTGTAGTAGTGTAGTATAGTTTGAAAAAAAACTTGAGCTAGAACTTGTAAACGAAAAACCGTGCCTCTACCACGTATTTACTTTAACAAAATTTCGTTAATGATAAGTTAGTCATAATATTTGCTTGACGAATTACACTAAACGTTTCTAGCTGTTAGGTAGGAACCTAAATTTAAGACAAATTGTGTCAGTTTAATTACTCATGGTACGAACGACACCCATACAAGTGTTTATATATCGGTATAAAATTAGATCATAATGCTAGCAACTTTGTTGACCAAACTCATGGTTGGCTGTTGGCTGGAAAAACCGCAAAGAAAAAGTAGGCGCAGTACACATAATCACATAAACCCGTCCGTCACATTAGATGCATTGGAAAATCGGCCGCTAGCGATGCCCTGGAAAAGTGCATGCATTATGAAGATTGCACATTGCAGTGCACATCTAGCCAAGCCAAGCAGTACTGCAGTTGGTTGCCAAAAATCACACGATAAATAATACAGGGGCAAGCATGCATTATAGCCGTACCTTATCTTAGTGAATTTGAAGCCAAGAATTGTCCATTAAATATGCATTAAAATTACCTGTCTCGAATGAAAAATAAGCGGAATTTACGAGCGTTTAACTCTTATTGTTGCTTCGTTGGCAAATGCCGGTGTATTGAATCGAAATAATATAGTACTCTCGTACTTGGGTTGTTATCGATTCATCATTACATTATACAGGTTTTGATTGTTTGATTAATACTTCTGAGTGATATTGAAAATTAGATTTACCTTTAATGCAAATTTACATTACATTTACAAGGAATTAGATTCATTGAAAAACTGGAATAACTTGTAGATAAGGAAGTGATTTAATGTCTGATTATGTATACCTATTTTTTACTACTAGTTGTCTGTACATTTGTTTTGACCCCGTATGCATGATATAAACTCGAAGATAACATGATGTTTTTAAGCAAAAACTTGTGAGGTTTTGGCCGGTATGCGGCTCACGGAATGACTTGTAATCAAATAATAATTTGAGTGCCTTTTAAGCCGTCTTTCATCGGTGTTTTTTTTCAGAGTTTACTCCAAATGAACTCCAATCAATTTAAGTTTTCACTGAGAGATCAATATGAGATGCTTTGCGTTTCTAAGTTTGTTTGTAAGTCTGTTTGTAAGTTTGTTTGTTGTTTGTAAGTCTGTTTTAGTGACAACAGTAAATGTCACCAAAAAGACTTTAATTTAGTTTTATAAATAATAAGGTTGTGTTTCAGAGAGGCGGAAAGTAATCCTTCCAAAACGGAGTCTCTAAGTGTGTTTGTGCAAAACAATTGGTTATAAGATACTTTATAATTCTAGAGTCAGACACAGCTCAAACGTTTTTGAAAATATATGATAGCAATAACAACATTTTCCACCCATTCATCCATCTGCTTTTTGAGATCCACTGTTGCACGTAGGCCTCCCCTAATCGATGCCCTAATCGATAATAATCCTAGATAAAGTTTTGCAATAAAATGTGAAATAAATAAATGCCTTTCTGGCCGGTCTTAATCCAGTTTTTGAATCCAACGGTTTCCGGCTGTTTTCTTCAGGTCGTCAGTGCAACTTGTCGAACCAATCTTACCATTCTTTATTTATTCGAAGAACAAAAGGGTTATTTAAAAAAAAATTACAACTTTTTTTTTTAGTATTTTTATGATTTGATATTGAACGACTAATCAAATTGTCACATATTTTGTATGCTATCTAACGGTTCTGTCTTTTATTAAAATATAAAACAAACGGCCCATTTCGCAATGAAAACATGACGTTAAGTCTATATCAGTCACTATACTGACTGATTCACCGAAATCCGTCTGCTTCTATTATTTGGTAGTTTGCGGGGAATTCTATATAGTATCAATTGATTAGGCATTCGTAGAGCGTGCCGGGCTCGCCACAGCCTCCTCAATTAGATGCGTAGCAGATAATGCTTTACAATCAGTATTTATTCCAAGTAACCGTTTCGCTACGTTCTACGCGTTACATCATGCTTAAGGTTTTAGGGTACCGCAGTCAGAATGTTATCTATTTAATAATGTCATTAAAATGACTCCGTCGCGTGTTGGTTACTGACCCTGACTGTTGAGCTGCAGGTCCCGAGTTACATCCCCGGCCGGGGCAGACTTATATTTGGCAGATAAATGTTTGGGCTCGTGCCTTGGGCGGCAAATTGTGTTGATTTCTGTGTATTCGCCACCCGCAACACAGGAAATCCTAGTGCGTTTATTTACATACTAATAAATGTAATAAAATTTCATGATAATTTCAATCAGAAAATGAAGTTAGTAGTGTAGTACTCGTAGTATGCTTTAAACCTATTAAGAGTTATTAGAGATTAAGAGAGAACCTATTAACCTACTAGATTTACAAAAGTCCAGCTTACTAATTCAGTTCGTTTGTGTTCCAAATCTCCTTTATCAATAATTAAGTTACCAAATTCAATAAAAAGTATACACAGAATAATTAAGTACAAACTTATATCTGCATCTTTGTAACTCTACGTTAGATTAGTAATAAATTGTATAGCCACTAAGTATTCGAGCGTAAAACTTACAACATTCAAATTATTATTTCGATTATTCGTGAGCTTCTTTATAATAAACAGCGGTAACAATTTCAATACATACGGTTTTCCTTTCCCAACGGAAAACAAGTCATCTTGCTGACGACACGAAACAATAAATAATTTAATATCATTTCGCGTGTTCCCACGTCACATTAACCGGACATGCCCCTCAACGTGCCATCGTGTCAACCAGTCAACCCACTCGGTGTCCACATCGTTGTGCACTGAAAACTGCCAGGGTTACCGCAGTAACCACTACCATGTATAAACCGACCGCCTTCCAGTCTTTCGACTTGTTCGAATGACTTTGTGACGGGGCGGCGCTCTTTTGTTGTTTTGTTATAATTTACTCATAGGCTCATGAGCCTTTAAAGGCTCAAGAATGTTAACATTCTTGTTGCTGTTATAATTCCAAATACATGATGTGTCAAAAGTTGGAATTAACCGTCTTACTTATAAAAATCTTAGTACCTATTTAACTAACAAATGTTAAGTAGGTACCCACGCCCTACATTAGTGAATGAATGAAAAATATTTATATTATCGCAGCACCTAATAAAATACCGAATGAATTAGTGAGAGCGTCACTTTAATAATCTGTTATTATGTACCCAAATACGTCAAGTGTCAATGTCAACAGTCAACTGAAATTTTTTTTTTCGACACTAAAACTACTCGAACTACATTTGACAGCATGGCATCCTGTAAAGCCAGCTGTTACATCGCCACTATTTTTTGTTTGTTATAATGCGCTGGACAACTATTTCAATAATATTTAGAGTTCCATAGAGGTTAGCTTAGTACAAATCTCGTTTAATAACCAGTACCTTATGTGGGAAAAAACGCGTGTTTGTATATAAAAACAATTGAAAAGTAGAAAACTTAGTACGTTTACACATAAATCAGTTCCAAATAACTTAAAGCTGATGTATTGCAGTGTAAGTTTTATTCGCTGCATTACATTTTACAGATACGGCAACAGTAGATTGACAATGGATTAGCACTCGCATTCCGAATGACGAAGGTGTGCTTAGCTTGTTTAATATTAATTGCAGTTGCTTTCTTTGATATACTGTATCACATAGTCGATTAGCGTGAGCGAGTGCAACTGGTAGGTTCTTACTTCATCACCGGCCTACTGCCAGCGATCGTCGATTGTTATTCACTAGCGCGCCCGCGCTGACACCGCTCGCATACAGGGAATACACGATGTGGGGAATTTTCGCATACAACCGCTTGTCGTATGCGTTTTAGGATGACCGATTGACAGGCGTGTATTTTGGTCTTGTGATTGTTTGAATAACGCTGACAAAGATTTGAAACTTTGTCGACATAAACTGTTTAGGTCTTGTTTGAGAAGACCACGTAGTCTAATAGTAATCTTCTACTAAACGAGATGACTTGGGTTCGATCCCTGGCGTAAAAATTATTTATTGTGATTGAAATATTAATACTCAGATTTTCAATGGTTACGTTAGTTGCAGTTACGTTGTTCGATACATCATATCACACAGTCGATGTATCTCGAGATAGTGCAACTGGTAAGCTTTTAGTTCATCACCGGTTTTCTGCCAATGTTCAGTCGATTGGTATTCACTAGCGCGAACCACGCTGGCATGGCCCTTATACAGAGAATACTCGATGTTGGAAATTTTCCCGTACCAGCGCCTATCACTATACATTATAAGGATGACCGGTTGTCAGGCGGTGATTTTGCAATAGCCTTTATCAACCCAAATCTCTCTAAATTAGCTCTATAAATTACACATGCCTGTCAAGAATGTCAAGTGAAGTGTCTGAGGTTCGGTCTGTGTACGTGGAAAGAGTAGGTATATTCTGATGTTCAGACATAATATAAGTATTTTTATTGTCTCGTATGTCCATGCCAAATGGAGTCTTAGTCAGATAATGTTAGTGTGTTAGCATCTTTCTCTTTCAGTAGTCTCCGAAAAGCGGTAAAAAAGATCTGAAAATTGTATCTCAGTTAATTCTTAATTAATTCAAAGTTTCTTTTTTGAGGACAGTGACAAAACTCTTTTCGCTATACTAGACGTGGATACAGCGTGAGTTTATACAGTTTTATATTGTACTCGAATACCATAAACCAGTTAAATTAATTATATAAGCATTCTCTATTGAAAAATATCAAAGCATATTTTTTTTTTATATGTAAATCACATAGATATACTTCATATTTATAAATTACAATGTATGCCGCCTGTACTTTATGACGAAATAAATAATTTCATTTCATTTCAAATAAATGTCTGTTCCGGCCCCCCGGGGATCGAACCCGGGACCCTCGCCTTGTTAGTCAGGGTCACTGACCAACGCGCCACCGAGTCGTCTGTGATGATATGATTAAATAGTATGAAACAACAAATTAAATGCGAGAGTAGCCGTGGGAAATATCTAGTATTTATTATAATGACTCATTAAAACGTGAGTGTTAAAATGTTAAACACGAAAATGAGACCAAACGCGACAGTTTCCGCGACAGTCTAATGAAAAAGCTTAGATTCATGATAAACTTTGCTCTACAGAAATGTACCCGGTGTCGACGCTCGTATAACGATTACTAGGAATGGTCGAAAAACTAAATTTTGACTGTGAGAACTTTGCCGCCGTATACTTTTTGTCCCGCCATAGGTATCCGGGTTTGATATTTACCAACACAAATACTGCCCAAGATAAAATATTTGGAATTATATTTAGAATATTTACTTAGCGTATTACATTACTTTATATTTATATATAATCGGGAGAGTCTTCCAGGCGTTAATCCTCCTAGGTTAATTTTGGCACAAACTATTGTGACATACCACATTTTGTCGTGTATCCATGCGTTTGATGACAAATTGCCATCCTAAATACGGGTCACAATTTAAGCCGGGCGGAATTGCGGGCCAGGTAGGTACGATAAAGCACTCAGGTCATAGGAAGTCAATAAAATAATAGTCCGAAGCGCTACACAATAGTACAGCGGTGAAGCAAACAATGAAGATCATAAACTATCTTAGGCCCGATTTAGACTGGCTACACATCTACCATTAAGCCCGCTGTAGTAACGACTTAGTACACAAACGATGCACCTTATATTAAGAAGGGCAGGTACATGACGTGGCGAATACTGGCGTAGGAGTAGACTTTTTGTGTTCTTTAGAGCTGGCAACTGACACATGGAAAAATTCGTCCGCGCGATTTATAAATACACCATCAAGCCTTCAAAGACCCACAGCTGGACATAGGCCGCACTGTTTTGAAATGAACGGGGCCTTCCTAATTATATAATTTTTAGAGTGAGGTAGGATAGATTCAAACATTCAAACACGCAATAACTTCTAAACAGATTTTTGTGGAATTTAGAGCGAATATAGCTCGAAAGGCCTGACCCTGAACTCGGACATTGCCACTTAAAAATCGCTTCTAATGGGGCAGAATAGAGGAAGTACTTTGGTTGGGAAAAACGACTTTTACTTAAGCGGAGTTACAGGCAAAGTCTAGGTATTCATAAAACGTTGAAACTTTCTTTAGCGAACCACTTATAGAATTAAATTCTACTGGCAAATCCATCGCGCTATGCACGCGGCGAGGTCGGCTAGCACACGCTGTCTTCCTATTAGCTACCTTTCAATTTCAAGCAGTCTCCAGTTGTACCCAGTTGTCTCTTCGATTACACACCGCAACATATGAATGAGACCGCGCTATTCAGATCCCGACAAACTGACAGATGTATTCGTTCCCATGTAGGCTACACACAAGTGGTGAGACTTTGTCACATGGCATGCACTTGAATAGATACGTCTTGATACAAGTAATCGTCATCCGAAATTGACTTTGTAATACTCAAGAATAAATACATCAGCCGGAACGCTTTAAAATTACAATCGTGACTCTCGTCCGTAGATGTTGAAAGCTCAGGGCAATGTTTTATTTAAAGCTAAGGCGCGAGAGCCATAAATCATTTACTGTCTTTCGTTGCAATTGTTCAATTATATTTTAAAGAATAAATCGTAACAGAATACAAACCTAATTGCGCAAGTCGGTGTAGTCTCCCATCAAAAGCGCTTCAAAGTATACTGGTATTTAATATGAAAAAAAAAACATTTAAAATTCGTGTCACAAAAAATTTTTACAGGTAGGTACCTACCTACTGCACTCGTAAGTGAGATGTGAAATTATTTCACAACATTAATTATAATGGGCCCGATGTTCACGTAATTAATCTTATTTGCTTCGCCGCTGTTATTACCATCGGAATTAGGTAAAACTGGTCCAGGGTTGACAAGAAGTTGATTTTTAAAAAGTCCAGTTCGGAAATCGGATTCAGCGAAGTGCAAAAGCTGACGCGAAACAATCGCTTATTAATATAGCGTCAGCAAAACATTTTTTATATTGGAACAATGTTGATTAAGTCGCTCTTGTTGTACAGTAGCTATGCTTCATAAACAATAAATATACTTTATCCTTTCCTTGTGATTATTACTTATCATCATAACTTGTCGAATAGTGTACTTAGGTACATATCGCACCCTTAATGATAAACAGGCTTAACTCAAAAAAGTAGATTTTTGGGAAAACGCAATAAAACATTCTGCAATTTTGTCCGGTGCAAAAACACATTAGAATGAAAGAGACCCATATTACACTGTGGAAAAAAAAGGAAAGAAAAGAAGGCTAAAAGGCTATGGCTTTTATAAAGAAGGCTAAATTCGTGGTAATTTTAATTTGAAATCAAAGATGACGTTGACAGAAGCCTGTGAATACTCACTTCGTAACTCAATTCGAGCCTATGTCTTTTTAGGTCTGTATATTAAGCGTGCGATATTGTTTTTGAGTTACTGCCATTTGATAAGTAAAAGAGAAACACATGAAATATTGTGGACAATTCGTCCATCCATCCATATATTCATACATCCACTTTTGTGTCCACTGTTCGACATGGCCCCCGGTAGTTGACTACATCCCGACTTCCTGCGACCCAAAAAAAAAATCCTGCGTCCTCTGAAAATGCCACTTTTTAAATCCACGGCTGATTTTAAAAAAAAATTGCTGCAATGTAAACAAACTACAACCAAAAGGTACTTAAATTTATACATACTCGTACTTTTAATGGTTAAGTTTTATTGATTTATGGTACCTTATACCAAAGTATGAAAGCCTTGGGTTCCAGACGTTCTGCCCTTTCACATAAGGTAGCTAACAAGATATTCCGTAAATTCGTACGTCCTACACGTCGATTCTATAATTGTTGATAGAATTATTTATTAGCAAACAGGTGTTGCAAGTCTCACTTCACCGCAGCACGTTTGAGGACGCTTCGAAGCTACACGGGCGGAATAATATATTATGGACCAGTAATATCTCCAGGGCCCTGTGACAAAGCTGACTTGATATCGATCGTTATGTTCTGTGCGACGTAGGGCTGTGCCTCGTTTAATCATAATAATAATACGGTGTCTCAAAGGGACCATACGCGTTGGACCTGTGTAGCCACGCAAGCCTTCCAAGTGACCGGGTCCAGTTACTTTGGGACCCGTGAAATGTCAACGAGATACATAATAATAATAAACTTCTAGAGGACAAAAAATCTGTTTACATTTTTCAATTGTTTTACTATAGCTCGGTGAAACGTCCTAGTCATAATAAATACTACTTTTCTTGACCATAATGTAGGCTTACGGTTATGGTCAAGGGAAGGTGTAATCTAACGTAGGGTTTGGTTCTACATGATATCGCGTATAATTAAGAGTTTTGTTACATTTTGGATTGAGTTGTAAATCTTGGCTACATTTACATGGCACTTTTTTTTTCTTCTATTCAAGTATTCCGAACAAAACTTCTAAATAATTTATACAGGCTAGGCAACATGTGTGCTCCGTTACGAAATATAAATGGAAAAAATAATTTTCAAACTCGCGAATGGTGACAACCCTATAAGTTAATTAATAGTTACGTGAAGCTCGGTAGCATGACATAACGCGAATAACGCAGTATCCTGCATAACTTACGTTTGCTGCGGGATGGAGTTAATCCGTCCTTGGCGTCGTTAATCGATGTTATCATCTTCTATTATTCAACACGAACCGCACATAACCTCCCGGTTGTGTTAATCGTAGATTATCAAAGTTAACTGCATACAAATGCCAGCGCTGTCGGAGCCTGCATGGCTAACCAGTGAGTGTAGCTGGAAATAATGCCTTGATGGTCATCTTCGGTTGACGTAGTGTTTTGGTATGTTCACCACATATTTTGATCAAGGATGCGTTAAAATGGACCCACAGTGTCGTCCGTCACTCAAATGTTGTTTATGAATAAGTTTTCTGCGCACTGTGGGTTCGAGCGCACTATAAGACCTCATATTACCGTTTGTGAATACGGGTGTCAGACATCAAATCTGAAATCTCGATTCGAAATATGAATTGGGATCGAATACTCGTTTTCGAACCGAAAGTATGGATTTGCTTCGTTCGGAATTCTGAATCGTTCCCGAATTCAAATTTCGAATTTGATATAAAATCGGGATTTTTGACTGAATTCCAAATGTATTAGTATTATTCCGAATTGTAGCGAGCTTAAAAGAAAATACTGTCGTTGAACCTTCTACTAGAATTTACGATTGCTTACTGTGACATATAACCGAATTAAGCCTCTGTAATGGTATATCCTGTTCAACGTATGGATATAGGGCTGGCTCCCGATATATAGATAACGGACATCCGGTAGTCCACTAACGAGCACTCCTCCTGACCGACACTTACAGTATCCGGGTTGTTCCATGTTCGCCATCACTACTAATATTAAAAATGCGTGCGTTTGTTGGTTTGTTCTTTCGTGCAGCAATGTATCAGCTGGTCGAAATGATTTTGCAAAGAGACTGATGGACCGGAGAGTTACATGAGCTTTTTATCCCGGAGAAATGAGTTTGATCGCGGATGGAGCCGCGGGAAAATCGTGAGTTAGAAATAAAATAAAATAAGAGACAAATACTTTATGAAACACTGTTTTTTAAATTAAAATCTACGAGTGTCATAGAGGCAACCATAGACAGGCGAACTAGCGTAGAACACTCTACTATTAGTGAGTCTATTGCATTGTTAGTTGATGCTGCTATCCCTAGGGATATCACCAAATCCTTTCCTCTTTTATATGCGAAATACTATTAATACGAGTCAGAGATTTGATAAATAAAGCACAGTACTGGGTGGTATGAAAGGAAGGCACTGGGAGACAGACGCCTTTCTCAAAAACTGAGATCCTTAAAAATATAAAAAGAAAAACCCAGTTAAAAAACGTTTATAAAGAGGAAAACAAGGCTCTAATAATCTTAGCAATAAATAAAATTGGAGTGCCGGTCTGTGATTTTAAAATTAAGGAAGCTAAAAAATTAATAGGAATAATATTATGCTATTTATTTATATAACAGTTAAACCTAATCAACCGTTCTAGAACTTTTGTCCATCTGTCTGCGTTTTTTTTGTCGCGAATAGGCACCGAAACCGCTGAATGGATTTGATGAAATTTCCAGAGATTGTAAAGATATCTCAAGATATCTTATTACTAAAAAACTACTCTTAAAATAATTAAAAAATATAGACGCTAACCCCTTTTCACTGTTTACATTTTTCTGTTTCGAGATTTAACGCGGGCTTTTTCTAGTACGGTAATACTTATGTCTTATAATGATTGAAATGATAAATTGCATTAAAATACATTAAAAGATATCTTAAATTGTTGGCCAATGATACAGACTATAGATGGAAAATCCACTCAGCCTGCGCAAAATTCGTTTTTCCAAACTTTCATCCCCAATTCTACACTTAGGGGATGATTTTGTAAAAAGTAACCCCTGTCACATTTCGACCCATAAACTCTTTGTAAGAAATCACGTAGATATGTTAATTCTTGGTGGGTTCGTTGCTGCGTAAAAAGATAAACTAGCAAACATACTTTCGCGTTTATCTAATAACTCGTCTATCTGTTAATCTCATCAGCAAAGTTATGAAATGCTCGTAACTCATCGTATCATTCCATGGGAGCTTTCTCCTGTCATTGAAGATGAATCATGTTTTTACACTATTCCTCTTCGTGTCTGTGTTGAATAAGTTGGCATCATTAATTTCTTGATTAGCTTGGATGAGACCCTAAAAACTATGTATATCATATGTCTTATTTCGTCGCTTAGTTCAAATCTCTTTCTTCTTTTTTTATTATGTACTTCTTTTTTAGAATAGTATGTACACTTGTATTTATCTGTTTCCTGTGTAACGTATATTTTGCTTTGTTAGTGATGTTTACCTTTAAGATAGCACCTGCACTTACAAAAATATAGGAATAATTGTTTATATACAAATATAACAACCATTGGTAAACTTAATAAAATAAAATAAAAATATAATCTCTTTTGTCTTATAATTTCGTTTTAACTATTTCGAATCGACTGCTAACATCAGCCAACTCAAATAGCGTTCTAGCTTTGTTCGATAATCCTTAAATAAATAAAAAAGCACCAACGTGGTGGAGCAGAACTTTCTTGGTGACCAGTCGACCGGTTGACCGGCCGGATAATCCCGGCCTATATATGGAAGTGGACGGATAAGCCCGGCCTCTATATGGAAGTGGATGGCTATGCCCGGCCTCTATATGGAAGTGGACGGATAATCCCGGCCTATATATGGAAGTGGACGGATAAGCCCGGCCTCTATATGGAAGTGGATGGACATGCCCGGCCTCTATATTGAAGTGGACGGATAATCCCGGCCTATATATATTATGCAAGTTGTCCGGCGGGTGACCCCAACACGTTGATATGTGTATGTGTGTATGATGTTTATGTGGAGGACGGATAAACATCGACACATCCTTTGTGTAATACCTATAGCTTAACGTGGCGCGTTAGTCAGGGCCAGCTTTGTTCGATAATCCTCTTAAATAAAATAAAAAGCCACGATAGTGGTGGAGCAGAACATTCTCGATGACCAGTCGACCGGTTGACCGGCCGGATAAGCCCGCTCTATATCTGGAAGTGGCCGGATAAGCCCGGCCTATATCTGGAAGTGGGCCGGCGAGTGACCCCGACACGTTGATACCGGTGTATGTGGAGTAAGGATAAACATCGACACATCCTTTGTGTAATATCTAGATATAGTTTGACGTGACGCGTTGATCCGTGCCCCTGACGAGCTGTGGATCCCGTGTTCGATACCCGGTTGGGGCAGAGCTTTATTTAGCAGATAATGTGATGATGTTTGTGTTCGGGTCTTGGGTGTTAAATTTGTATCGTTTTCTGTGTGAGTCCGCCATCCGCAACACAGGGAATCATAGTGCAGGGATGTCAATTATCTACAAAAGGTGGAGGTTTCTGGTGACGGGATTGACAACCCCTTTTAAGTTTGATATTTCTCGTAGCGTAATGGTGGTCGGTTTTGCAATAAGAAGCCAAGAGTTCACGGATGTATGATTATATTACTTTAAAGGAGTCACAAAATGGTATACGCGTGCGACGATGGTTAGCGGCGTATTCGCATAGTGACTAAAAATTTAATAATGTATCGAATGCAAAATGCTGAGCTGTCAGCATTAGCATATTAGCATTTATATTAGTTAATATACTCAGGTGAAATAAGATGTCATTATCTTATCTCAAGTAACAGCTAATTATGCCACGACAGATAGTAGGTGTCTTATGAACCATTTCGCAAAAACGCATTGAAACCGGAGCATCCCTTGGTTATGTCGCTAATGGCAGACGCCCAAGTCAGAAAAGGCGTTTTAGTCGGGGATTAAAAGACAGAAAATCCCTCTTTAGACAAGATTTCTTATCAAAGGTACCTAAATGTGTCTGTCCTCTTCAGTGTTGCGAGTTTTCCACGACAAACCACCCATTTTCTGTTACCTCGCACAGTTGCGATACAATGTCATGGCTCTGAGACAATGGGCGCATTTCCACGCACTTTTCCATCACAACCCCGACTCGAACGCGTAACTTGTCATACGGCAGTTATATCGGACTAGGCTGCTCTAGCTTTTCCCGCTGCTCTAGCTTTTCCCGCTGCTCCAACCGCGTAAAATTACTTTTCCCAACAAACTTCCCCAATTCTACCGCTTTTCGGGATGAGTTTGTTTGTAAAAAGTAACATATCGCGCTCTTAATGATATACAGACCTAATTAGACATGGGCTCGAATTGAGTAACGCAGACTCACAGGCTTCTGT
>DWLO01001061.1:0-16381 GCA_018245335.1 Dalla quadristriga
GGATTGGCAGACTTTTCACGTCTTTGAGAACGTTATGGAGAACTCTCAGACATGTAGGATTCCTCACGATGTTTTCCATTACCAAAAGCAGATGATATTCAATTACTTAAAGCGCACATAACTTAGAAAAGTCATAGGTGCGTCGTTGGGATTTGAACCCTGCATCCCCCGAGTAGAAGGCCGAAATCTTCACCACTAGGCTATCATCGCTTTTTAATTGTCCATCGATATATAAAGATCGACTGTAATGTCAATTCTAATTAGTTTTTTTTTTAAATTGTAATTACTGTACATTATTAAGTTATATATCTAAATTAATTTAATTGTAATGGAGCGTACTCCTCCACGCTGCTCGGCTGCTCCCATGATGTTAGTGCCCATTCCGAGTGTTGGAAGTCTTTGAGGCTGCGAAGGCCTCTCAGCCGACAAGGCTTAACGGTTGTCATCTAACAATAACAACCGGGTCCGATGGCTTAGCGAGCCTCCGAAGCACAATTAGTTCAGCCCAAAAAAATTGCATTGTCTAAGGCATCAACCGAACCGTTCCTCGCGAATGTGGTCAATTACCCAAATTGCGGTTTTCTACTAACCGAACAGAACGGAGTGGCGTGTTGTGTGCGCCGGCGCACGCGCAGCGCGTTCTCACGGTGCAATTATCGGTGCACTTACCCTTAATTTCAGTCTACTGCCTCCCGTATACCGCCTGCATACTACACCCGGGATATACATTCGCTATCATTACTTTAACACTATCTGTCAGATACCATTGTTTAGAGAGGCTGTGAACGTAGAATAAACAAGTGTCTTCTATTTCTTATATTTCTATCTTGTAGAGTAACCCTGGCTCTGTCCTATATTACGACGACTCTGTGGCGCGTTGGTCAGTGACCCTGACTGACGAGCTGTGGGTCCCAGGGTCGATCCCCGGTCGGGGCAAGTGTTTATTTGGCAGATAAATGTTTGTACTCGGGTCTTGGGTGTGTTAAATTGTGTTGTGTTCTGTATGTGTCCACCACCCGCAACACAGGGAATCCTAGTGCGGGGGTGTGAGTGTGTAAGCGTTTATTTATTTATTTGTGATAGCGAATAGGATTGCAATAGGGATTTCTGGGGCTGCAACCTAACAGAAGGATGTTACAGAAGGAAATTTAACTACAATTGATAAAATACGCTAAAATGAAACTCACTAAAAATCAGTAACTGAGGTCTTGTACCACAGTAGGGGCTGAGTGCGTTCTAATTTACTTCAAACTACACATCATTGATTTCTTGTTATATACAGATGTTTTTTTTGTTTTTCTATTATATTTGGTCAAAATTCCTCTGCCGTTACTATTTCTGTATTGCAACTTTGATGACAAATTAAGTATTTGCTATTTCTGTTTCTAAAATAAAATGATCACCGTGAAACTCATCACTTAATGAGTAGTTGTTTTGTTAAAAAGTATCATCTACCTCCACTTCTGTAGCCGCTTGTTAAATGAGTCAGTAGTAAAATTAAAGTATCGCACTGGATCATCGTGGAACCAATAAAATAGCCGGCGGTTTTTTACTCGACGCAATTAATTGATTTCCATTGGTCGCTGTTGATCGTTTCTTTTGTATGGGTTTCCTATCTTTCGGCGTCATTATACTCCTATTAATAGGTAACTTTGAATAACCATATCTTGCAATATATCGACCAAGAAAATGTTGATTGCTACTATAAATATCACATAAAATTTACTTGTGGATTATCAATTAATCGATAATTTAAATCCAGCACTTGCGATGGGCTCGCCTCGTAACCGCGTGGATTGCGTAGTTCCTTAAAAAGACATCAACGCGCGAATGACCTTTTACGGCGAGCGGCGTACAATAAAAAGTGAACAAGAAATGAATTAACGCTTATTTATCACAGATATTTTTATTGTTTTAATTTAATCTTTCCGTATTTTTGTTTTGAATACTAAATTGTGAAATACCTTAAAATTAAATAATTAACGGATCTGTAAGAGAAAACGCGAACCTAGCCGCATTGGATAGTTTAGGTACTAGTTAACAAAACTAAAGTTGATAACGAATGGTTAAACTGATAAATATAAATTAACATAAAGCGCACGTAAATGGGGCGTAACTGAATAAGGTGATTTATATTGAGATAATGTGCCTACGGGACAGCGGAATTTGTAACGTTCTTGAATGACCAAGATTGAGGAATTATCAAAATATTCCAGTTTAGAACAGATTTTTGAAATATGATTTTGAATTCGAACTTATTACAGGTAGATTTTCACCTCTATTGTAGTTTTAAATGTGTAATTTAGAGATCGTTAATTTCATGGAGACATTCTGTTTAAGCTTTTAAAATATGATGAAGTTTGTTGTCTCCCCTGTACGCTCCCTCAGGGAAGAAAACGAAACTTAAGGTTCGTTAGGGGGAGACAACGAACCAATTTTTTCCGTAACTTTAAAGGGTGTAGATTTGCAACATTTAGCCATTCTTTTCTTAATATCCTGGCAATGGCATAGAATAAATGGCCCTGCAATAATTGTCGATGTCGATTCGTGGGGGTCAACGTTCGTATACAAGGATGCAGGTTTTTTGTAAATCCGAATTAGTGGAGGATAGAAGCGCGAGTGAGCGATGTGTTCGGTCGGGCGAGCGCGGGGCATGCGTGCGAATGTGCCGGCACCGGCCGACACCCGACACGCCACATCCCGGAAAGCTGCGGCCGGACTCCCGCCCGTTCCCACACCCCACCCGACACCCGACGGGCCTGCTAGCGGGACCGACGCGGCTCCGACGCGGCTCCGACGCGGCTCCAAGGAGGTTACGAATCGCCTGTTTAACGATAACTGGTGGCGTAGATGCTTGTGTCGTTCCATTACATTTTCCGGATGTCCATCAGAACTGGGAGCCTCAATTTAAGATCAAATGCACGCTTTTAATACTGTGTAACAGCTCATTGTCACTACTTTATAATTCTATTTATGTAATAATTTATTGGACTTCTGAATTTTTTGTAATATTGATCACAAGACTTTGTCTGCTGCTCCGCCCGTGATAAAATCCCTTATATATCCCACAGGAACCGTGCATTGTCCGTTATAAAAATGTTATATCACTCTCCGACCAACAACCTATCTTTATGCAAAAAATCACGTCCATTCGTCGTTATGTTGCAGCGTGAAAGTAGGACAAACCAACCAACCACAAACTGTCAAACACACTTTCACATATATAATACTGAGTAAGGATTATATGTTTCCCAAATAAAAATAAAATAGATAACTGATTTTAAAAAGACTAGGTGCAAATCGAACTAAAAATACTTGCATAAGCTTTCCTTGGTACCATAATAAACGCGAAGAAATAAAACGGGCGATGAACAGTGTAAAGGATTTATTCACATTATGAAGTCGATTACTCAAGGTAAATCTTTCCGTAAGGCCGACATTTCCATTAAATTCTAATAAAACCTCAAGCCAATTTGCTGCTAGCTAGTAGCACAAGATGAATGAACTAATGTGTATTATTCAGCGCTATGCTTACTTATATTATAAATATGGAAGTGTGTTCGTTGGTTTGTCCTTCTTTCACGATGAAACAAAGCGACGGATCGATGTGATTTTTTGCATAGTGATAGTTTATGGGCCGTAGAGTGTCATAGGCTACTTTTTATCTCGGAAAAGTACACGGTTCCTGTGGGATAGATAAGGGACTTTAACACGGGCGGAGCAGCGGACAAAAACTCATAAACAGCAGTAAAATAGATATTAATCCGTACAAAAATTACTTACATAAGATCGGTTCTGTTGTCCTCTAACTTGTCATCTAAACATATTAAATGATTTTCAACGTAACACGTAAGTAGGTACGTGCCGGAATCGGACTATAATTTTTCCATTAGGTTCTATCAAAGCTCGTTTACGGAATACGATGTGACACGTCTAGGTATTGGCTTATCTAGACGCCTGTAATTATGTCTAATATTAATAAACTTGAAATGTTTATGTTGGTACGTTTTATGTCCTTTCACTCGAATCTATATAAGTATTGCGAGCATCAGCCGCATGAATCATATCCAACGCGGTTTGGCATTCACATGGCCGCAGCCTGTCGGTTTACTGCTCCCATGCAGCATAAATCAGATATTTCCAATGATGCAAGCAAGATCAGCGATTAACGTATGACCATTGTCATGAGCTATGCTAAATAAGCTGCGGATTTATTGAGCGAGCATCTCGGAGTTTTATTGCCCGACATGCCATACAAGTTGCATGATTCGATTCAAGCTTTTAAAACATTAACAAATCAGATCGAAGATCAAAGGAATGAGGAGGCATTAGAGTGGCTAAAAGGCAGAAAAATGTCGTAAATTACTACAAGGAAAATATTAAACGCGGCGATCGAAACCTTTTATGTAAACTAAGATGTGTCCGAGAATGTCTTATGTGGATATTATGATATAATCAGGCACTTACTTACTCCAAAAAGTATTTAAGATATGTATTTATAATATCAGTGAGCTTGCAAGCATATCTGATAATATTAATGCGGTTGAGATTGTTCCGATATGAGCTCGTTGTCGATGCCTATACTAGCTCAAGTGAAGCCAGCCCGAGTTATTGACCACGCGCGCCTTAGGGTCTTGGTACAACAACTACAACAGTTTGTCAGCTCCAACCTGTTATGCTGTCCAGCACTTTTATTTTCGGTCTGTAAAATGTTAATGCCGGCAGGAAGGTATACAAGCGGCAAATATCAGCCCACCAGAGTCACGCGCAGTACGTATTCGAATAGGACTAATTCACAAATACTGCACCAACTTACGCTAACAGTCTGTACAAGGCCTGTTCGAGGTCGGTTGCAGGTCTCTATGGGCAGAGGCTTCTGCATCTGCATGCGCATTTGCTACTATCAAATTAAAAAAAAACAAAATGAACGGGCGGGAAAGGTGGTGAATTTCGCCGAGTAGCTGTATGATCCATTGAGGAGATTAAATGAATGTCACGTGCGTGTATTTATCCGGCCGGCAGCGTGGTCAGGCGCCGCCTAGCTCTCCCGGTGGTCCGCGCGGGGCGGGGTCAGCGCGGCCAGTCGGCGCGCACCCGCCCCGCGCCTCCCGCGCCCGCCGCCGCCCCGCCGCCCGCTCCCGCACCCGCGCCGCTTATCGCCGCATCTTCAGCCTAACTTTACGTCACGCCACTGTGAAATCGTACTTTGACTCATTTGACCGGCTTTAACGCCGAATTAGTTGACGAGCGCGCGGGCCAAGCACGCCAATAACATTAGGATTTGGGTTGAGATTGAGATCGCGTGAGTCGCCATGCGCGTGCGCCGGTATTGGAACTCGTCTGCAGGAGTCTGGATATAGTAATCTGGAATCCCTGTAAAAGTATTTTTTTATTTTATTTCAAGTAGTTTTTAATCTTTGTTGACGTATTTTTAGTCGTAGTTGACGTAAAGTTCTCTTTTATTACAAACTGCGTTTTGTATAGGAATAGAACAAAGGTAGTTTTATAAAAAGAAAGAAAGAAGTTATTGTAGGCAAAGAAATTAATCTTTTAAAGCTATTTATTATGGTTATTGACATTTTAAGTTTATGGGAGAATCGCAAGCACACATTTACTTTTAAAATACTGTTGTCAAAGGAAAAGTGCCTCGTGATAAAAGTAAAAATGAATCCATATCTCCTTAGAACTTGCGATGGATTCAATTTTACTATGGTATTTTAAAAATTACGATTGCTGCCGTGGACAGGAAATCTGGAACCAAACTCGAATTTCAAAATGCATTAGCACCTTATAGAATACAGTCAAGTTCGTTTTTTATTATAATACGAGTAAGTTTCTATTAATCCAGTTAGTATTAGTTCTATTCGATTTTAGTCAAAATACCAACTGGTAAGTACATAGATGGTCGTCTTTTGTATAATAATGAATAATAATGTATGACGGCCATCTTTCCGACCAAAACTAATGGGCTTAAAATAGTTGCTTCACGGTAGTTATGGGTTATGGCAATGGTAACGCTCCGGGTGAACCAATTGCAAGCTCGACCATATTATTACGTTAAAAATATTACTTACAAATAGTTTGTTTTAGCTTAATGTAATGTATTAGTAGTTAATGCATATTAATAATGTTTCAATAAGATACTAGTTTACCTATAAACAAAAATAACTTCGTGGAATTTCTGCCTCCGATAATGCATTTCTATATGCCGAAAGTTTGCGATTTACAGTAAGTAGGTACGTATATCACTTAAGTATACTTGCTAGAGTGGACACAGAAGGCATTTCAAAGGTACCGAGAACGAATAAAAAAATATTCGATATTCAGTCAACAACAAACATCATACGGACAATAAGAGATTAACTTCGAACGAAATCTAATTTGTGTGGTTATTGTGTAATGCGATCTGTCGAGTGCTCTTTTCGTCGCATTGTGTTGGGATCGGTCGAATTTATCGCACGGTTACACAACAAATCAAATTTTAACGAGCTCGCGCAAAGATGGCATCGGGTTTGCGATAATCCACCGCCACTGTGATCGTTTAGGCGTGTAATTGCACCACCCTCCGCTATTGTATGGGACTCACTTTTCGCCGGTATATAGTGTGAATGTTAGAAAAGTAATCCTTGCAGAGCCCAATTTTTTAAACCCACGCACCACCTATCACACCCGTCTCGACTTATCTTCGTGCCAAATAGTCGCACGCAAATAGACATTTTTTAAAAACGAAGATTATGCACAGGTACCTCTAGTTTAAGCTGGAACCGGATTTAAATAAATACTATTAAATAATAAACAAATAAAGTTGAGCGAGTTAGGCTTAGGTGCAGCTTTTTTACAAACAATGGTTTAAAAGATTTAGTAAAAGGGATTGAATTTTTTTAACGGCCAAGAATTTGTTTAGGTTCAGCATTCATGATTCTGCGAAATTTTCAATTCTGGGGAAGAAAGTAACTCTAACGTGGGATTCTGTTAGGTGCAAAAATCTTAATATAATAGTAAATTGTTTAGATGTTTGTTACTCCATTAGGTAGCTATGGCAATTAATAAAATTTGTCAGGAATGTAGTTGTCAGTCAGGATTACTTTTTAGGCTAGGTAATATTACAATAGAAAAACGTTCACAATTTCCACGCAGTAGGTTATTTCCACACCGATGATGTCGTGGGGAAATAAAATGGTCGAAGTGTCTCCACACTTTGTATGCGGACTATTGCGGACCCTTCAACCCGCACCCAGAAGTGATCTCAAAGAATGCGAAGGGTTAATTATTGCTCACTACTTTGGCCAAGTGTATGTTAGCATACATGACACGCGATTGAGAACTCTGGCCTACAAGATTCTTTTGAAGGAGAAGAAGAAATATTCTTTACATCTGTTGCTACAACACGTATGAAATAATACAATTAAATTAAAGACAAGTCTCAATATGCTCGCCTGTGCTATAGCGCCAGAAAATGGCACTCGCTCTGCAAAATGACAATACAATTACTTACGAGATTTGACGATATTTTCCTTTACCGTATATTTCGTTTGTTTATTTGATCTGCCTTCACGCCAGAACTATACAACCGATCTTCATAGAGAGGTAGTTTGAGTAGGTAATGGACATGGTTATAAGATACTTCACATCCTAATACAGATCCCGAGAGAATGAAAACCTCGTAATTTTAACGCTGATTAAGTCGCAACGGGCAACAGCTAGTATTTTATAATACTAATTGTAATCCTCATTTTAAATATTACTATATTTAAAACGTGGTAGTTTGTAAATTTGATACTTTTCCAAGCTCGGAGGCCTCAATAGATTTTTTTATTTAGTGCGTTTTGTTTAACATATTTTGTGACTTCGGTCGAGAGAGGCTACGTTTAAATCTTGCGAGCAAAGCCATGGGTAAAAACTAGTACCTGTATAAAACAAAGATTGCAGTTTAGCGGTAGGCGCAGGCGCATGGGCGCTGGCGCAGGCGCACCGATAACCCCGGGGACTGGCAACAAGAAAGCGTCTGCGATTCTCTTTTGTTTCGTATCTTATCGGATTTTAATTACGAGCGTAGAGAAATCTCGTTATTCCTTAAAGGGATATGACTGCACGGAGCTAATTTACTAACGTTCCTTGCACGATTTTACGTTATTTACTTTGTTTTATTGCCGTTGGCCTGACTTATTATATGTTTTACAAAAGGTAAGGTTTCACGTTTTTACAATTTGTCCCAAGTAGCTGGTAAGCTACAAACTAAAAAGTTTGATGCTAATTTTATCAGTCAGTCCGATGTGTAATATTTTTAACGGTTTCACACTCCCAGCCCTGAAGCCCTGTACTAGGATTCCCTAGGATGCCCTTTGTTGAAGGTGGCGGACAAACACACTGAGCACATCACAAATGACCAAGACCCGATAGCATATATTTATCTACCAAACAAATAAATGCCGGGAATCAAATCTAGGACTCACAGATTCGGCTTATTTTAAACTCGTTATAACGTGTAGGGCAGATGTACAGAAACAGTAAAGGAATTATGTTTCGTTTACAGAATCTTCAGTGGGCACGGGAGCTGGGTGCTTCCCCTCTGGTGCCGTGGTGCACACAGAAGAGGGCCCGCGCGACATCGCTACCTTACGAATAGGCGATCGAGTACTGGCTGCAGACGATACAGGGAAAATGATTTTCTCAGAGGTGAGTTACAATACTAAAAAAACACTTTCATACTCACACTCCTGCATTAGAATTTCCTGTGTAGCGGGTGGCTAATACACAGAAAACAACATAAATTAACAACATAGACCCGAGTACAAACATTTAATTATATGCCAAAAAAGGTTGAAAAATATAGGTTTATCACAAACTTAAACATAAACGAAAATCTAATAAATTAAGCCAAAATCATATAGAAAGACGTACAGGGTTGCCATCAAAAGCTCGAAGCTAAAATTACTGAAATTCAATAATTTGATTTGATTAATATTTATCGGTGTTGTAGCAGATGCCATCCCAGGATCTTTTATCCTCTAAATAGTATATTGCTAGCTTTATTGCAAAGCCAGCATTTGACCGCGGTTTTAAACATTTGACCATTTGACCAAGTTATTTGGGATTTTGTTGTAGAAGCTCAACGAAGAACGAAGAAGTTTTGTTTTGTTGAACATTGTGCCCTTAAAAAAATATTGGAGCCTTACGGAGTCTAATAGCGAGCTTGTCTTTATTTCTAGTATTAAATTTGTGATAGATAGATGTGTATAAGATAGGTTTGCGGACGTCAACGTACAGTAGTCATGTAATGTGCTAAATGTGCTAATTGTGTATACACATTTTGCATGCGTGTACACATTTAACACCTTAAATATATTTTTGTTCTAGGTCTTGACGTTTATCGACCGCAATCCAAACTCGACGCGAGCTTTTATCGAGGTGGCCGCGGAGAACGGCGTGACCATCACGACCACACCATCGCATCTCCTGCTGCTCGCCGCCGCGGACGGCTGGCGGGAATCCTTCGCTGCGAACGTCGTTGTCGGCGACGTGCTACTCACGAGGGGTCAGAACAGTGTAATGAGGCCGTCGAGAGTAGTGGCGACACGTACGGTGTCGAAACGGGGAGTTTTCGCGCCGTTGACCAAAGCGGGTACCATTATCGTGGACGACGCTTTGGCGTCCTGTTACGCGTTAGTGAACAGCCACTCCCTGGCACACGCCGCGATGGCTCCGCTCCGGTGGATGGCCAGTTGGAGAAGCTCCAAAGAAACGTCTCGAGGCGTACATTGGTACGCAAACGCGCTATACAAGGTGGGAGACTTCGTGCTGCCGGCGTCGTACCTGTACCGCTAGGACAGTGCTTGTGGTTCGCAGTGACGGTCGCTTGGGAAGTGATCGTGGACAGCCAGCGCGCGGGACGTGCCTCGGACACTTGTACATAGACAATGTTTACTGTAAATACTGTTCTAAATGTGGCTCGTATAATATGTATTTGTAAATAGGCTACTGATAATCAAACTGTTTTCTATGTATATTAAACCAACCTATTGACTATTATTTGCTTGCCTTAATCGGAAACATATTTATTAAGTAGGTTTAGTATCACTTGCAAATTTTGCATATTATATAGATAACATAATTATGACTATTTGTAAATTGTGTCGGTATTGTTATTCTGCACAATGCAGAAATACTTAAATGTATGCGCTTATTTTTTTAAGTAGTTGTATAATTAGGTGTAGTAACACTTCCTTAGTGAATCTAAATTATATTTCCTCGTTAAAAGGTCTTTCTTGACGCAAAACAGTATTCGGTTTTCGTAGTCCGCGTGGGGAACTAAACATTCCATGGCTCTAATCTTTTACATACTTACAAAACTGTGAATGTTAACTATAATGAAATTGTGATCTTGGTACCTAAAACAGTGCCTTAAGATTTTATTTATTGTTATTATAGGCTAGTTATCTATTTAAAATTTGACAAAGAACCTTACATTGACTTAAATTTAAATAGTAACTTATTTTCTTATGCATTTATCCAACTGTGTGTACCTTTAATCTTAATATCTTATTTATCTATGTTTTCCTTCGTTTATTTTAAACGTATACTTTAATTTATTTCCAGTTCTTAAATATTTATAAACATTACGTACGTGTTATATACGTATTACATATTTTGATTTGATGACTTATATTGACTCCTATATGTATCAGAGACTTCCTTAGGCGTAATAGTTACTTCTTTGTTAATAATAAAGAAATTGCTTCTTATTTATAGTTTCTAAATAGTAATTGTTGCTTGTTAATAATGAAAGAAAATAGTAACGTAACGCATTATCCTATTTTGCACTTACACTTACTAATATAGTTGCCAGCACGGAGGATTACCACAAGACGCGGCGTCCAAATGAATTCTCGGAATAGTTTCGGCTTTGTGATCCACTTTGAATAAGAGTATAATCATTGGTCTGCTTGACGTAAGTTCTGGATATAATTGTGTTGCAGAGATCTCTTAACACTACAAACACAGTAAGCATCGTCACGATCATTCTCTCATTAACATACCTATTGGCAGCGTGGCCCTTACAGTGATGAGTATCTCATTGCTTAGTCTGTCTTGAGTGGTTGCGTATCTCTTTGCATCATCTGACTTGTGATGGTGCGACTCTATTTACAACGTTTGCCTTATATGAGTGCGTATCTCTGTGTGCCGCCTTGCACGAATTCACATTTTCTGACAGCAGCTGCAATGCAGGGGTGCGTACTCGTACCTTCTGAAAACGTCTGCAACGTCTGCAGTGTACGTAACTTTTTAGGATTGTCAGACTTGCGTGAGAGCGTATCTCATCGTATCGTCACTCTTGCCCGCGTGTGTATCTGTATGCGACTTTGGGCTTGGCGTGCGTAACTTGAAGAGTGGTGCGTACTAAACAGATTCAGATCGAATATTAATTACATACTTGTAAGCTCTACTTAACATAACTTTATCAGTCAGGGTACTTTATAAAGATTTATTGATAAATCTCGTTATCTCCACATAACATTTTTAAAGCAGTAAAAGAAGTAAAACGTCCTGCTACACAAATAATAATAATAATATACAACTTTGCGACTTTCGAAACTCTTCCACAGGTCGAATACAAGATCTTGAACTGAAGTTTAGGTTCCTATAGTTTGAGTTTAGTAACTTTTTTCTATAACTTACTTACCATTCTATTTAGAAATAACTTTATTGACAATATATTCATATAATTTGTGTTTTTTTACATGTAACCACCTAAAATATGTAAAAAAAAGTGTGTATTGTATTGTATTGCATTGCATATTGCATATTGGATATTTTATTGTATTGCAAGTATTGTAATGCATATTATACTTATTCAGTTCCCAATAAACTAGTATTATTTAGAGCTATTAAAGTTAATTAAATATATACGTATCTACTTTTAATTATTAATTGGAGAGCTTTAACTAATGCTTCGGAATAACATAATGCCATTTTCATTGCCATGTTAAGAGGAACGGAAATATGTAATAGTTATTTAACTATAACGACTTACAGTGCGTTTTACGATTTTTTTTGTTATGTTAACGCGTAGCATTTATAATCGGATTGAACCATTTAATCTGTTAGTAATAATTTAGTTCAAATTGGAGAGCACTTCAAATACATTAGCACTCATTTTATTCTTCAGCATCAATACTTCCAACTCTATAATTAGCAGTTGCTCTCAATAAAATCACACACTGTAGTTACTTTATGTTGCCTGATAGAGTCATTAGCCGGGTCTAATAATGTTATGAACACATCTTTGCTATATCAATAAATATCATTTAAGATATTTTAAGGCGAAGAGTGTTATAATTCAGTTTTCATTGTCAGACGAACTGGTATATGCAAAATGTACTGAGTTAAATAATGAGCTTGCTTATATCGAAAATTTTCGTCTGTAATGCAGACATTTGAAACACACATTAAATATATTATGGTAGAATATTATATGAAAACATAAGTAGGTAATTGGACTAAGACCCAAGGGAAACGAAGGATGATGTAACCAAAATCTAATTGTTTCTTTTAAGTTATTTTCTTAATCTATAACTATTTTGCCACCCTCCCAATAAATTCCAACCACAAGATAAAAATCCTCTCAAATCTATTAATATATTCCGTAATTATGAACTTATAGAAATCAACGATTTAAATATTACAAATTAGTTCAAAACAATCACTTTTGCTGGACTCATCATCAGAGCAATCTAATACTGGCCTGGATTCCATTGTTATTAGCTTTTCTCGGCACTTACGATTCACATCTCATACGACAAAAATATTTAGTCTTTAGGTTTTCAATCGTTGATTTTTAACATTCTTATTATTTTTATTTCTTTTACTTTTTATTTATTATCCTCGCTTACTAATGTCTGTAAGTTTTTATATATTATCTTCGCTTTCATGTTTTTTTATTAATCATCCAAACCGTTTGCAATTACCCCGCGAGCCCAATTACCCTACTTTTCATTTACTTTCTATGTGATGTTTAATGTATTCTTGGTAATAATAGAATATATACCTAACTTTATTTCAACGACATTGTAAACTTGAATTTAATTTACGGTACCAGCGTAATAATTGTGCTTTTATATTATTTATTTATTGATGTTATACTTGTACTGATATAAAAGTCTTAAATATTCACGAATGAAGTTTGTTATTCACTTCCTTTTATTTACCCGCACCTTTAATTCCTTAATAAATCTATGTTTAATAAACGGACAGAGTGCTTTCTTTATATTTCAGAGGGCTACCTAGTTTATAATACACTGATAATTGAGGCCGCTTGTCCACCAACGCCGTCACCGAGAATGAAATGACGTCGCCGAAGTAGCGGTACACAATAAATATGACCGCTTGTCCGTCCTTATGGCCTTTACCGTCACACGTCAATCATTAGAGCGACGCCGTTACGGCCACCGAGATAGTAGCTTGGCGCTGCAGCTGGAAATCGGTCCGAAATTGTGACGAGCCCGTATTCAGTAATCTCGATGAGCTTTAGACTCTGTTTAAATATTATTTCATGATTTAGAATAAACCAAATTGGTACATACGATACACTCATACATCGCGTTCCAGAAAAATAGGCCAGATGCAAAAACACGTAAACACGCACCCATACAATGTTCTATTCTTGTATCGTGCACATTTAATGACTAACAACAGTCATAGTGAGACATATACAATATGAATTCCACTATGTTGTCGTATCCCGTGCAAACAAGACAATGCTTCGTAAGCGACTTAACAAACCCTGTGATACTGGTCATAGGTTTCGAGATCACTTATCTTCTTTTTTGAATTAATCTTAGATTGAATGTATCCTTATGAAGGAAGGAGTTTCATTCGTATCTTACCAATAAATTAAATTGGAGTGACTGTCTGTGATCTTAAAATAAAGGTCAGTACCTAATTAAATAGAAAATGCTATTAAAATGACAACTACAATTCAACCGTTTTTAGATTCATTGTCTGTCTGTCAGTCTTCGATAGGCTCCGAAACCACTGATCGGATTAAGATGAAATTCAGGGATTGCAGAGGGTACATTAACCTACCACATCGGCAATGTTTTATGTCAATTTTTTTTTAGTTATAGCCCTTAGCATCTGTACCCTTTTTACTGTTTTTCGAAATTTCACGCTGGCTAAGTCTAGCAAGGAATAGGACGAAAAATGGTTGTATACTAAAGAAGACTTCCAATTTTGTAACAATTTTATAAAGCACACGACATTTTCTGCCACAACAACAACAAGAATAGAATTGTAATAAATTAGTAAAAGACCATTGTATTCATATTATAGATATTGTACATAAATAGTATTCCGGTGTGCCGATTAACCGGTGTTGCTAACTGCAAAGTTAAAAAAAAGGAAAATCACAACTTATTTAACATTATAATAACATGTAGGTGAATATAACATAACTGAAACTTTCTTACCCAAACATAAATGTGGAACGATAATAAACATTTGAGGAATATTTTGTTCTGGTCTGTTTCTAATTTGTACCATATATCGGTGTCAAAAGTAATTGAATTCCCGGCATACTTATTTGATTTATGAGTCATTATGTACGTACATAACGACGGATTAAATTAAACTGCATTAAATATTAGGATAACAAGCGACAACGTCCAAGAAAGGCTTAGAAACGCAAACGTTTGCATTTTTGTATTTTTTCTTGTCTTTACGTGTCAGCGAGGATAACGACAGTTGTAAGGTGAATGTTTACTGATTTGTCTTGTGTCACTTGTGAGCAATTTAGGTATTATTATCATTACCGGCAACAGATGGTATGTGGACATACATACATATACAGACCCAGGATAAATATTAGGGATTGAAACGTAATAACAACTCTACAACTACTACTACTCCTACTACTATTACTACTACTACTACTACTCATACTACTACTACTACTACTACTCTGTCGCTATATCTCAAAGGTTATCAATTTACTACATGTTTTAAAGGAAACACACATCTAATAGTACATGAGGACATATACCTACATAAAGTGGCTTTTGTACTGAATTATTAGAGCATGAACCAAAAGTTACTGCCACATTTCGTGATAAAATTGCAGCTTTGAGAACACAAACACAAAGTCAGAATAGCTCAGCAGGCAATGATGAAAGCGCGCTCTCGTCCGTTGCCCGTCGGATATATTTCCCTTTATTTGAAGATAATATACCGGGAATGTATTTTACAGGTGAAAGAAGTTGACAGTATAAGGCACAAAATAAAGAGTAGTAGTAGAACTATGCACAGGAAATATTACATGAAATGCAGTGAAAAGAAGACAATGAAAATTTAGGCCACTACCAAATAACAGAGAAAAGCGAAAGAAATTAAATAATATGATAAATGTTCCTTTACTAATCTCTAGAATTACTACTGTTTGGTCTGTACGGACAGGAATAGCACAGCCTACAAACCATATTTTACACCGTGTTAATAGACAGGACACTCCATACACGTATAGCTGTACCTAATAGTAAAAGATCTATAATAGTGTAAGAGGGAGAGAAGTGTTATCATATCAATGCGAAGTCAGTCGTGAAAAACACAACGTTATTCAAATTTACCAACTCAAATTACACAAATTGCCCAAGTGAAGGCACAAAAGAGAGGAAACAGATTGAACCCTGCACAGTTAGCTTTCGAGCATTCCGGCGAGAACGGATCAGGAACCAATTGAGTTTATGACGATATTCTGAAATAATCTTTTTTTGGGCATACGAAATACTCGTACCTATTTATGTTGTTATGCATAATATAATAATATATGTTATGTTATACGTATCGTACTTAATAACATATGGAGACATTGGAGACGCTTAACCTGGTATGTAAGCAGTTTAATGTTTTTGTAATATAGTTTGATGATTGAAATCTTCTATAAGTATTTAATATCAGTTTCTACTGACTATGGTACGATTAGAAGATACGTGAAAGCAATAAAACTTCTGAAAAAGTTGAACTTACGCGGGCGAAGCTATGGGGAACAGCTAGTAGGTAATAAAACAAATCCGCAAGTTTTCTATTTGATATTATTGGATCCAGATGTGACATATTGCTTTCAGTATAGCGGCACTGGTGTTCTAAACACAATATGCATTCAATCATTTCATTCAAATGTTTTTAAAGCAAAGCTATGAAGTATTCAACATCTATATAGGTAGGTATATGGGTATATTGGTAGGTGGTAGAGCCTGTACACGGTTCGCCCGGGGCGGTACCACCGCCACACCCATTTCTGCCGTGAAATAATCGTTGTTCAACAATAGTGTTTCGGTCGGAAAGGTGTGGATGCCGGCTACACTCATACAAGAGGCGACCACCTTAGTCC